>JAUEJL010103579.1:0-13048 GCA_032274825.1 Drosophyllum lusitanicum | reverse complement strand
ACTTGGTTCCTTGTCGTTTCTAGTCTCCACCGATACCGGTTCACGCTACAAAGGTTGTATTTCTTAAACCCCCTATGATTGTTTTAGTTTTCTTAGTACATGCATATGGATCTTGGTGGGGAGTTTTAAAGAGTTTAAAATTGTTGTACGCGTGTTCACGCTTCCGTTGCTTTTTAAATATTTTTTTATAAAACGGTACAATCCCAATAACGGGGAGATGTGGTTATCCCCCATTTGAGCACGAGTTGACCGTGGCTAGCTACCACGTGGATATATTGTGGCTCAATGGACAGACCCGCATCCTTATGTGCTTATGTGGATACTTTTATGGTATGATTATGCCAAACTTGTGTTTACAAAAGATGATGACTTGGTTTTGAAAAGCTTAAAGTTTTTGGTTATACTCACTAGCTATGTATATAGCTAACCCCGTGTGAAAAATGTTTTTGTATCCACAGGATATCTAGAGGCCTAAGTGAGATGGGTAGATGCCTTGGGCATAGCTTTGGATTGAGTTAATTTACGGTAATTCTGGATTTCCTATTCGTTCTTATTGGTCGTGAGATTGACTATGGTAACACCAAAGGTTTTGGATAGTATTGTATTTTTGTTGAAATACTTTAAAGATATCATAGTTATTCCGCTAATTTTTAAGAAATTTTATATAAACTATGTTTTAAATTAAATTTTAAAAAGTTTAAATTTGTACTGAAAATATAATATTCAAATTCCAATTCTAAGTTTTTGTTTCTAAGAGATTAAAGTTCATTAGTAACCATTAAAGTGTCTCTTGTTGTATTTTGGTTTTGACAAAAAACAAAGCACCCGTGTTTTGAAGTGTTTGCAGAAACCACCCCAAAAGTTTTGTCTAATTCAAACAAACCCCGCAGAAACCACCCCAAAAGTTTTGTCTAATTCAAACAAACCCCAACATTTTGTCATTACTTACCAACTACTGCTTTCCCTTGCACTCCAGGATATCCTTCTAGTTCCTCCTTCCACCCACAAAACCCAAGCTTCATCCATGGCGGAGTAGGCTCAATTCCCATCTCAATTGTTTGTATTCTATTCCTTGTTTTTGCTAACTTACTTTGATTCATCACAGATCCGATGGTCACCTAAAGGATTACTACGATCAACAAATGGGAACGAGAATCTCATCATCCTCCTCCTCCTCACGATCAACATCCACAACCAGCATTCACGTAACCGCACTCGATGGCCTCGTAAACGTCAACTCTCTCTTCACGATCGCGGTGTTCGTCGGACTTTCCCTCACCACCCCCGGCCAACGCAGCCTCGAGAACAGATCCGCCTGCGACGCCGACACCTCCGTCGCGAAAAAACTCCTCGTTTTCGAAGTCGTATCGTTTAGCTTCTTTCTGTTCTCATCTCTGGTGGCTCAAGGTCTTAAACTGGCCATCAACCTGATCAACAGTAAGGATGTTGATGAAGCGTTTAGGGCACATATTAACCTGAAAGCGTTGAGGTTTGGGATGCTTGGATCGGCGGTTGGATCGGTGATGGGGTGTTTGTTCTTGATGCTGTCCATGGTGAATGTGATCGAGATTCGATTGGGGATGTTAAGCTGTGGGAGTCGATCGGCGGTGAATGCGGTTGTGACCATGATTGTACTGGTGACTTCTGCTCTTTTGGTTTATGTTTCGACTGCTGTTTATGCTTTTTTGCATTGAATTTGTTCATGAATTTTAGAATTCTGTGTGTGCTTCCACTGAAATGGTGAAATTGAAAGATCGACGTTGATGGGTTGTAATTAAATTTGTAAAAAAATATATATATAATTTGACGTTTTCCATTGAAGTTCCTTAACGTAATTGCTTGTTATCTGTTTTGTTCTCGATAATTTTATGTTGAGTTGTTTGATTCTGATGTCATAGTTCGTTTAGCTGTGAGATTAAGCATTCATAACCTGATTTTGAAGAACAAAGACTTAATTTTTACTGCAACAAGTAGAATCTCTGTTTCACACTCTTTAATTACATTTTCCAGCATGAATTTTATAGTTGTAATCCTTTTGTCATCTTTATGAACTACTTTTATGCTAGTTTTCATTGCTACTGTTGATAGGGTAATCATTGATTACATATTTCATGTTAATGAACTCACTTATTCCACTTGGTTTGCATTTTCTTTAATAAATCTGCACAATTAATGTATTTCTGTGTCTTTTGGATGAGATTAAATTCCCTCGGCTTCTTAAGTAGAATATTTTTTGTACCAAATTTTATTTAAAACATGAATTTCTATGAGACTTAGAGGTAGCAAAATGGTAGAGATTGCGTATATGATCGAAATGGGTGGTCTTTTATAATGATTTTTTTTTTGGACGTATAGGTAGGTTAAAGAGAAACATGGATTGTGATGGAATATGAATCTTTGTGGGCAAATTTTAAATTGTTGAAGAACCAGTGCCGGACTGTAGATCATGTGACTTCAAAACCATGGATTGTGATGGAATATGAATCTGGGGATGACCGGATGCTATGATCGACTTTTTCATAACAATGCTACATAAAAGGGATATGTACTACGAGTTGTGCAATGTCGTTTACAGATTCATGGTAAAACGCTTTCCTGGAGACTTGGATGTAACAACAGAGTTTCTCTTCAAATTTTACACTGCTAACAACATGCAGTCTAGATTAAATCTTTTTGCTTTGTTCTCATTCTTGTTTTTGAATGAATCATGTTATTACTTCCTATGATGGACATCACATATAGCTTGGCTGTATAGTTTATTTAGATTTGGTTGTTATCAGTGATCTTGTGATGTTAAATAATTATATAATATAATCAGTTATAACTGGTTGTAGAAGAAAGTGTTTATATGCCTATCTTGTTTCAATGTGTAATAAATTGGATAAAAAAAATTAAAAAAAGGTTGTGTGAAAAAATAAGACGATGTGTAATCTAAAATTAGCTCCAACACCCTACTCTGAAAAACTTAAAGGTAGTAAGATAAAAGTAGTTGAAAGCTCTAACCGATAGAGATATATCTGGGAGATACATAGATATGTATGAATGTGTCTTGACCTGTGTTCGAGCTTACTTGGTTTCTTTTATAAGCAATTTAGTTTGTATAGACGTATTCGATGTTGGGCATATTTGGAATAACCAGATTACTTTTATATGTACGTAACGTGGGTTACTTAGTACGTAAGGGAACAGGGAATAAAGAATTCTTAAGGAGAGGTGAGATCGGTTCAAAAATATGACCGGATCGAAAAATACCGGACCAGAGTGAAACCCGAAATATATAAAAAAAAAGAACTGAAGACTGACCGACCGGTACCAGTGCAGTATGGTTCGCTTTATCGATTTTTTAGGTTTATTAGTTGTGTTATACATTGTACAAAACCAAACCGGGCTGAACCGAAATCCTAATTATATAAAAAAAGGACTGAAGACCAGACCAAACGGGCTTGGTCTAGTTCGTCGGTTTTTTCGGTCCTCTTAATTCAACAAAGACCTATAGAACTTTCCCCCTAGACAATTCATGGCTTGAGTGTGTATTCGGCTGAAAGTTAGTTTAATGGATCGGGGGCTTAAAGCTTAAAAAAATTGGGTTGTTTTTTCTTATGTATAAAAATTCAGGTATAACCGAATATATATTTTTAAATTGTTTTAATTCTTCAAAATATATTAAACTAACAAAAATTAACTACGAGTCAGTCGGGTTTTTCGAATATCAATTATTCTCGACATCCATACTCTCTTAGGCCATGCGTAGCACCCAAATCAACCCAAATCAACCCAAATGCCACATTACTATCACATCAGCTTTTTTACTTTTTCCTTCTTAACGTAAATCAACCTAAAACCTAAATAGCACTCTTCCCAATCAACCCAAACATTTTCTCTTTCATACTCTCCCTATAAAACAAAAAAAAAAGAACAGGGTTGCTGGGGTTTACCAAACCGAAATGAAAAAAAGACGGAACCCGAAAAAGGGGTAGGGGGTTCCCGAAGGAACCCGCCTAACCCAAAAGAACCGGAATCACTTCGGGTGAAGTGCTACGATCAGCCTTATTTTTCATTAAACCTGAATATCGGGTTATAATTAGATATTTACAATCCTCTTGAAATAAAAGCCAAGGTTTCACCAAGACGTTTTTCTAAACTTGTATGATATGGTTTTTCAAGAAAATAAAACGAAGCGAAATCATCTGTCCACGCTTCTCTACTTCACGGTGGTTTTTGTCTGCTCCGCCGTTGATTTTGTCCGCAAAAGGCGATGATCGGCGGTGCTGCCCTAGATTCATTACAAGATTCAGCCCAATTAGGTCATTTTCATCTCTATCTTTTACGAGTTTTAACTGTTTTCAGCTCACATTAACCTTCTACCCTAAAACCCTACTTGAGTATAGATTAATTCTTTGGGACATGCGTACTTGTACTGATGTATTCATTTTTCGAAGCAAACATGTTTTACGACCACGAATAACTTTGATTAATCGAATTGCATAAACCCCAATTTGTTCCATATCGATAGATTTGGTTTTCGGTTATCCCCGAAATCAATTGGGTTAGAAATTGTAATTATTTCAATTTGTTGAGTCCTTGAGCATAACTAATAATTAGCATGAAGAATTTGTAAGAATTAAGAAAGAGTACCTTCTTCCTTTTAGGGGTGTTTCAATGTACGTTTTTTAGATAGTTATTGTGACTTGAACAATATCAAATATTCAGAGGCTTAAACCTTATGATCAGCTTATAATTATTCAAAATTTGACCTAAATAATCCAAAAAAACCTTGATCACTTTACCCACACACTCAAAAGTGGTTATTGCTACTTTAAATTGCGCTCATTGGTTCATAGGTGCGTTCAACACTTCAACCATCCCCTTAAACCTTTTTCTGATAAAACAATTCTGTTTTTCACATCTAAATCATTTAGTTATATGGTGATCTCTGTTTTATGGATTTGGAGAGAAAGATGGTAGCAAAATGCCAAAGTTGTGTAAAGAATGTGTGCATTCTTCAAATGAGATGTTGGTTTCAGAATTGAGGAACAGTACTAGAATCAGTGATGATTTATGCTCACAACTTTCTCCAGAAATAACTGCATAAAAAGGTAACCAACTTATTTTAGACCTAAAAAGGATCAAAGATGCAATGATTTTGATTTAAGGTAATTACCTAAGACAACCGATTTTCAAATGCTCATAAAAAAATGATAACATGATCTAAAGCTACACATCAGCTGTCATATCATCATTTTGTCCTGTCATTGGGCTTATTACCTTGCTATCAGAATTTTAAAACTCTGATGGTGTTTCTGGCCAAACAAAAATTCGATAGCTAAAATGTAATTTGGACTAAAGTTTGTTACCTTTTTTTGTGCAGTTAGCCCAAAAGCTTATAACTTTGTCGGTTTGTTTGATTCTAAATTATGGAAACTGGTAAGTATACATTTGGGTGACATCCCAAACCATTTTGACAGTGATGTTAATTTTGCAGCCAGAATAGTGGGAAATGGTGGTGGTAGTGAAATTGCATGTGAACAAAGGGATGTTGAAGAACCATGTGTGGGCATGGAGTTTGACTCAGAGGATGCTGCTAAGAAATTTTATGATGAATATGCAAGACGTGCAGGATTCAAAATGCGAATTGATCAGTGTCGTCGATCAGAGGTTGATAAGAGAATTATTTCTCGCCGACTTTCTTGTAATAAAGAAGGTTATTATACAAAAGCCAAGAACCAATTTGGGCAGATAAGGAAACAACATACGAGTTCAAGACAAGGTTGCAATGCAATGATGCTTGTGAGGGTTAATAAATTTGGCAAATGGGTTGTGACTAGATTTGAGAAAGAGCATACTCATCCGCTAGTATTTTCCGCTTCTCTTTCTCTCAATGAAGGGGTGGGTTGTCATTTTATCTACCATCAGTTATGATATATTACAACTTCTCTATTCGCTAGAGGTGGCAAGACCTAGAACACTTTTTGTCCAAAAAGATAAAATTTTTATGTATAGTTTTTTTAACAGGAACAAATTTGAATATAAAAGAAAAAAAGCTAGCAAGGTGCTAGAATTTTACAAAACAGGAAAACAGAAATTACATAAAAGCTAAAATATTAGGAAAGCAACACCAATTCTTCCAATCCAAGCACCTCTTCCAATTACCCCTCGAGTTTATCCAATAGAAGGCATAATATTGAATTAGACTCTCCAATCTGGCTGGCAGCTCTTGATTAGATACAAATACCTTTTCATTCCTGGCCTACCATATCGGTTAACTTTGTATGTGTGTGTGTGTGTATAATAATCTAGTTTTTTAATAAAATGATATATTATGAGGTTTTATGCATTAATAAGACACTTTGGACAACATTTGACCTGTTTCACATTGTGGACACTTGTACCCATTTCCTTTTAGCTAACTTTTTTTTATTTTACCCTTTTGAGATAAAGCATAACCCAAATCAAGCCATTCACAAGTAAATGGTGAAAATCTTCACCTCTATTGCTTAGGTTAATACTAATAAAGATTAAGCATAATCCATATCGATTCATTCATAAGTGAATGGGTCGAAATTGCAAATGTGTTGGTGCTTAGGATAAAGTCAAGTTATTGAGTGAATGAGTGCAGCATTGTAGTTTTGCTTTAAATTCCTTTCATACAAGGACAGTTCTTGGGAATAACTTTTTGTTCTCTGTAGGACTGTAAAGAAAGGAGAATTCAAGCACTCATTTCAGAGTTGAAGCATCAAGATCGACTAATTAGTTTTTATCGGGAGCATCTAAGCACATTCTTGAGAGACCTTGAGCAGCAGACTGAAGTTCTGTCAACAAAAATACAAGTTGCTGTTAATAATGTGAGAGCAGTAGAAGCAAAAGACCAGAAATAGTAGATACACCAAGATTCCTGCAGGTGTACAAATAAAATTCAATTTGCTTACATAGAGCGAAGATTGATTCTTAGCAAAACAGATGACTAAGAAGAAAACAAGTAACAGTTGCATCTGAGGATATGAAGTAATAACTTGAGTGATCGATGCCACGGGGCTGTGGTTTGACAGAGAATTATTTGCTCTTTGCTTAAAGGAGCGTTCTTGGAGATGGGTTTTTGATTATGCTTGATCTTGATGTCTTGATGCACAAAGGGCGAGTAGTAGCAGTTATATTGTAATTGTCTCTGTTATCTCAATTTTGACATAGTTACTACTTACATCCGCTAATGATGTAGGAGTTCTTGCTTCTTAGGATCAGGGGGAAAAATATATGAAATTGGAGATATGGAAGTTGTATTGGTTATATATACAAGAAATTATACAGTTGAAACATTAACCATGTGTTCATTTTGCTCGAATTTAATTAATGGGAAAAATATGCCTTCTTGCTAGTTGATTTTCTACTTTGGCTTCTTGCTTGACTACTAACGAGTTGTATAACACAAAAGCAAGAAACAAGGAAATAGATGTGCCAAGAAACAAGGAATTTAATCAAAGCTATGTTCTTTTTTTAATTTGTTCAAAAATATATAATAATAATAATAATCGAACACAAAACGATGAGAGTTGCCTAAAATATATAATCTAATGCATACAGTCCTATAAATAGTTTTTCTTAACAACTTATGTTTTAAATATTATAATGTAAATCTTGTTGAATAATGAAAACCCCGACATTGTGCATCCTTATTATATAAAAACCTTTACGGTTCTAGCCTATATATACTATCAACCAAGGTTATCTTATACTAAAATCCTAATAACATAATCACTCGACCCCCTTTTATTTAACCAACGTTTTCTTTTTCCAACAGTTAAGAGATAAAATTTTATACAAAATCGACTCAGTTCACAGCTAAATGAGTCGAAAATCGAAATAACATAAACCCTAACTGAATAACTTGAGTATACAGATTAGTATTCATTTTATCAATTTAACGTTAAAACATTTTCATATCATTGCTCACTAAGGCGGATTTCTTGAAAAGGGTAGACCCCCAGAATCAAAGCACGAACTTCATATGTGGAACTCGATCGCATCCAACCATCCAAAGCTGTTCATCTTCTCTTCTTCAAAAGTGAAGCAGCTTTCAGAACCACACGATCAACCTCATCAAAATCTGACCTTAAGTCCTTTTCCTTCTTTGAAATAGCAGAAACCCGCCTTAAATGCTCCTCGAAGTCTTCTTCAACATCGTTACTTTGTACAGGAAGCCTCTCAAATTCATCCAAATAAGTCCGTTTTTCATCACTCTCTTCATCCGTTTCACAATCCGTCTCAAAAATATCGGACAGATCTTCAGAATCTGAAATTAGCTCTGACCCTGTCACAGATTGATCATCATCTTCATAGTTGTTATCATTACTAGCACCAACAAGTTCTTTGAGCTTTTGTTTAGCTTCAAGTTGCATGCTTGATGATTGCTTAGGTTCAGCAGTGTCATCAGCGTTGGGTAATTGTGCTTCTGCATTTACTGCTGGTTCATTTTCAGCTTTTGCACGAAGAAGCTCAAGATCCTGCTCGAGTCTTGGAATGTATCTCCTAACAGCACGAAGGGCGTCTTTATATTTTGATTTGTCTAATGCCTACAAGATACACAAAGAAAAATGAAAAAAACTGAGTACAGTTTAGCATAGGTGAGACAAACGGGTGGGTAGGGTAAAAGGTCAAAATTGGGGGTTGATGTCAAAGTAGGCATCTTTTAAAGCAAGTAAAAACAGATATGGGCAGGTTGGGCATGCCTGTTAAGATTTTAGTCCAATGTTTGTATTATGTAAATAATTAATATATTAATTATGATTACAACTACTATGCTATTAAAATAATAAGATAGTTTCTTTTACATGAAACAGTTTACTGTAAGCATTTGAATACATGTCGTGTGACTGTTGCCTTGTTTAACCTGTTGACCTATTTCTTTTTAGCCAAAGTTCCATGTTTGATCATTATCAATAAATATAACCTGAATTGACCAGTTTCCTTTTTAGTTAAATTTCTAAATTAGACCTGTTATCAACAAATTACAACCTGAATTGAGTCAATTGACGCGTTTCAATATTAATGGGTTGAGATTGCCACTTATAAGAGTAAACAGGACCAGAGAAAGCGTACTTTTTTTTCATTTTTTAACCCGTTCAACCCTATTGACCACATAACATGTTTACCTAAATTTCTACATTGGACCTGTTGTCAGCATATTACAACCACAATAGACCCGTTTTTATATTAAATGGTTTGAAATTGCCACCTCAATCATACCTTTTTCCTAGGGAGAGTGACCCTAGGTGACATTATCTCGGTAGGTGGCTGTGAATAGTTCTTCCCTCTGTACATAATAATAGTGTCGTTATCCTGAATATCGAGCACAATTCCTCCACTCAATCTTGCAAGCTCTACAGCCATCTCCTTGACCTCATCTGGGGTGAATGTTTTTACTACCACTTGTAAAGTCTCGTGTTTTTTCCAATGCAAATGCATGTTTAGAATGACACCTTGATATATGCCCCGTCTTCCAATAGGCACGTAATTTTTGCTCTTCATGCCCATTTTCAAGAAGTAAAAATGTTCTTCGGGAGTCAGTATTTCTGGATCATGGGTTGTTTCTGATGACTCTTTTGGTTCAATCTTTTTCAGAGCTTCAATTAGTTGTTCTTCCTTCCTTCGAGCCTGACAATAAAACATATAATAACCATCTATAATGCTGTTTATAGACAGAGTTGATGAGGGGGTGTTTTTTCATAAAAAAAATGAATATTTTTCTTAAATTTATCAATCAATTTTCTAAATCATCAGAATTTTCTGATATTTTTTATTGTACAACTTCCTACAGAAACATATCCAGAGACTATTTTCTATACCCCATCTTACTGCAGCTGATTATTTGATACTAATTATTCAATATCACATAATCAGTTAATCACCTCAAAACACAACATCTAATCTTTCTGATTGTCCTTATGAATATTCAAGTTGCAATACTGTTTCAAAACACACATCCAAACACCTCCTAAGTAGTACTTCTAATACTTATGAGACATCCAATCAATTTGAATAGAAGCATGTAATAATAATATAATATACATGGATAAACAAAACTTACCTTTCTCAGTTTAAAAAGAATTTTTTCTTCTGCGGTCATTCTTTCATAATCTTTCTTCTTCTTGAATCTGAAAAACTTTAACCACCTTACAACCGCTCTTTTTCCTTTCAATTTTTTCCTCTTCGGTTTAGTTTCTGTTGAACCATTAGCCACGATGTCGGTTCCATGGTTCATTGCTGCTTCTAGAACATTATGAACCGTGTCCGTAGAAACCGAATGACACCACAAGATACCCCCGGGCAGGCATCTTTCATTTCCGTATGATATAACAGCGGGTTCACGATCCAAAACCTTGTGTAGAACATCAGAATAACTACTACAATATGAGTTTAACAGAAAACTCCTCTAATGGTGAAAGCCAAAAGTGACAAAATGGGCGGGTTGGGGCAGGGTCAAAAGGGGTAAGTTTTTTAACAAGTCATGTGACTACGAACATTATATATTTAATAATAAATCAATCTTTTCAATAAAATGATTTAGGAGGTTTGATGCATTAAAATAAATACTGGGGCGTCTTGGGGGAGGGGTTCCTTTGTAGCTAAATTTTGATGATTTAACCCATTAAAAAAAACTTAACCTGAATTAGGCAGTTCATAAGTTAATGGGATAACCTCTAGTGAAATTTGAAAACAAAGAACATAATGAAATAGGACTAGCACTCATCTATATGTACATAGAAGGTTGCTTGATCTCTTCCTAATATCAAGAAAGTAGGACATGAAGCCGGAATCAAGAATATATAAAATGCTAACAATGATGCAGTCAACTATTACATCAAAAGATTACAACTTTCTTCTTCAGTTCTTTGTGAACTATTATTTTCTATTATTCATTGCAATCAACTCTTCTCCTTGTGGAACACCCAAAAATAACGCTATAGTTTGCAAGAATGACAGATATTGAATAAGTATGGAAGATATAGATACAAAAAGCCATATATTATGGTCAGAAAGATCAACCACCCAAAGATTTTGAGCTTTTAAAATTAGGATAAATATGATATATTGCTCATGGAAGATGAAATTATGTATATAATAGACACTAACACAACCACAGTCCCCTGCATCTTGATGGAATTTTAATAAGAATAGAGAAGAAATTCAAATAAAATAAAAATCACCAAGCAAGACAGGTAGCAAAATACTCAAGCATCCGCCTAAACACCAAGATAGTTAATCATTAAACAAAAATCAAAGCAATATCTTAAATTAAAGTTCAAATCATACATCTGGTCAACAAAACCATATTAAATGTATCGTCGACAATCGGAATCGAAAAATTGTGTACCTGGGTTTGTGAATAAATTGGCGATGTATAACTGGGTTGAAGATGAGATTCTTCAGCTGTTTCGATTTGCAAAATGCCATTGAAGTAACAGCTCTCATCATCATTTCCTGATTTTCTATTTCCTTCAATTTCTTACCGGTAAGATTCACTAGGGTTTATGGCTTGTGTTGCGTACTGTAGCAAACATAGCTATGAGCCAAAGCTCAAATTCAAACTAGCCTCTCAACTATAACCCTAGTTTGTTTTCCACATTGCAACAGATTTGTTTTTTTTTTTCATTTTATATTTTAGTTCATAAAGAACTCATGTTATTTAAGTTTCATCATGTTTTAATGTTCAAAGCATGGCTTAGTGCCCAGACTTGGGTAACTAGGTTGACTACTATTCCGAAGTATCAACGCTATAGTATACTGTCTTGAACTTGTTAATTTGGTTAATTTTGTATCCCTAACTCGGTGATACTTGATCAAAAACTTAATTAGGATACTAAACTAACTGAATTATCAAGTTCGGATAATATACCATACTTTTAGTATTTCAAGGTAGTATTCAATCTTGTTAATCAAATTCAAGTACTAAACTATACTTTGGTCTTTTATAAAAAAATGTTAGGTTAGATGCACTTCATCTATTGTTCATGACACCATACTTTATGGTTTAAGAAGTGTGTATGTGTGTGTATGAGGGTTCCATTCTCCCATTGATTCCTATGAAGATAGGAAACTTGTATGATTAGTTTTTCCTTTTGATATTTTGAATTCATTTTGGAATATGACAAGAGAATAGAGGATAGGCTCATTACAATAAAGATATGGAATGAATAGAAAGTTTGCTTCTACCGGTCCCTGTCGCAGCGTTAGGAGACATTTGTTTACAACTTCTCCGAGCCGACTAGCATCCCTTTCCATTGCCAACACTCTTTTAGAATTATAAATATTTTCCAAATTGCTATAACTTATATGAGTTTTATTGTATCATTGTAGACTTGTAGATAAACCCGTTGTAAAAGTTTTATATCACATATTGGTCCTCACAAAATACCCCAGGACGATTACTCAAATATGACAAAAGGGTCTTACATTAACGACTCAAATATATAATATAAAAAATAAATAATAATTAAAGCAAGATATGTGAAGAACTCTACAAAATAACAATCAGACTAGCTTTGCTTTATAGAACGGAGTGTTAGCCGCTAAAGAAGTATTAGGAGAATAAGATGGATGTGACAAAATGAGGATATTAAGGTGGACTTGTGGTAAGACCATATTGGATAGGATCGCAAATGGAGTCTTTAGGGATGTACTAGGAGTTGCGCATATCATAGACAAGTTGAGAGAAGGTAAGTCTGTGTTGGTTTGGTCATGTTAGGAGGAGACTTCACACAAAGCCAGTTAGGAGAGTGGAAACAATTTCAATTAGCGGAACGAGGAGAAGGGGACACCCTTACAAACGGTGGGAGGACATGTCAAGGTTCAATATGGAGGAGTTATAGCTGTCGATGGACATGACCTCAGACAAGAATGCATGAAGAACTAGAATTAAGGTAGAGGGGTAAGGCTATGCAAGATAAAAGTGTTGGCTTAGAGCATCTCCAATCCATACAACTCTATGAGAGTTTAATGGACTGTCACATCAGCATCACACACACACATATATATATATATATATATATATATATAA
>JAUEJL010103568.1:0-13048 GCA_032274825.1 Drosophyllum lusitanicum | reverse complement strand
TGATTTACGAATTAATATTAACATTATCAATACTAACATTAAGATTTTCAAATTTATTATGGCTAACTTCTTATCATATGTTAAATATATAATTCGTAAATACAATAATTGATATAATATTAACATTGTATTTATGATGCTCTTTCTACCTAATTAAATGTTATTTTATATACATTCTTGTTCTTTTATACATATTCTTGTTCTTAAAACATGAAACATCTGTTTTGAATGGCTATTAATCTTTAGTGATCCTCTTTGTTTGTTTGAAAATTCGATATATGAACTATTGTCTCTTTAGTGTAAACTTTTATTTTTAAATTAATTTTATTTTTGTCATTATATGATGTTACCGATCAACAAAAATCCTAAGTTCGCCCCTGCATATACGCCCATCCATATATACATCTATACACATCTATATCTACGTACATACACAGATATCCATCAATCCATACATCTACAAACACAAAAATATATGTGTATGTATATATACATATAAATATATGTACACATGCATACACATTCATATTTATCCATATTAAGTTTTAGATTTCATAAATGAGATTAATCAAGTATAAAAATGAAACATTAAACGATCTACTCGAGCTCATAAACGAGTAGCTCGAGCTTGAAATTTAGATAATCAGGAGATTATGGAAAAATTAAACGAGCTTCGAGCTCGAGCTCGAACAATAATTAATATTTCGATCATGAGTTTGAGCCTATTTAAAAAAATTATACGAGTTCGAGCTCGATCCTGAGCTGAGTACTAGTATCTCGAGCCGAGCTTACTTTTCCTAATACTCGACTCGGCTCGGATCGTTAACACCCCTAAATTCCAACCTAGTATAGCAGGCCACTCGCTGACATGACACCGGTTTTGATGGCGTGGCATTTGACTTGAGTGTTGACATGTAATTTCTTTGTTTAAAAATAACTTAGACTATAATAATAATAATAATAATGAATAAAAACTTTACGAATATCTAATATGCGATTTTAAAAGGAGTGGTTCGATAGATTCATGTGTCGATTTCAATTTCATGCGATTTCAACTTGTTTATCAGCGATTTCAACTTGTTCATCGGTGATTTCAACCTGTTAGGGTTTCGATCTAGGTTCATCGAGGGTTTCATATGCGATTTCTTCACCTGTTAGTGTTTCTGTTGGTTCGTCTTCTTCAAATGGATGGTTCTTCAACAGATCTAGTTTAATAGATTCATATGTCGATTATCACACCCAAATCTAGTTTGATAGATTTGGTTCAATTATCAAAGGATTCCATCGATTCAATCTATCCAAAGGATTTCAAGTAAGTTTCGATTATGGTACAAAGGATTCCGAGTTTTTGATCGATTTGGTTCAGATCCGAGTTCTTGTTCTTCTTATTGGTTTAGATCCGAGTTCTTGTTATTGGTTTAGATCCGAGTTTTTGTTTCAATTTGGTTCATCCTCAAGAAAACATCGTATTTAAGTTCGATTTTAGGGTTTTCGTTTTCGTTTTGAGTTTGATTTGGTTAATAGATTTTGAGTTCGATTTGGCAACATTTGTACATGTTAATGGACTTTGCTTGGAATTCTAGATCGATTCCAGTCCAGATTTGACTTCGATCTGGCAACATGTGGTTTTGTTTCCAGATCGGTTCCGGATCTGTTCATGGGTTCTTCATGGTGATCTTCATCATCTTCATCTTCATCTTCATGTTAAATTTGCTTGGAATTAAATAAAATATTAAAATAATAAAGGCTAAAGATGTGGCATTAATTGCAGACATGGCTATGTATGTGACATTAAAATAAAATAAAATTTTATTGGTTTCCTGCTTAGCAGATAATCCAATATATAAATTGGTAGTTTTAGAAAGTTTAATACATTAAATCGTAGTTTTTGAAGTTGAGTATATATAATAGCAAAATGTGACAACTTCGATACACTTTTAGAAACTAAACCCTTAAAAAACCTCAAAACTTAAATTTATTAATGAATTTAAGTCTCTTCTCTATTTATCTTCTTCTAATTATCATTTAATAATAATAATAATAATAATAAAGACTATTTAGCAATTTAGTTAACCTTTCATTTAGTCAAAATTAACATCATTCTTTAATTAGACAATCATATCTATTAATTTGGTCAAAATTAAAACTCAATTTTGACTCTAAATCAATACATTATTCAAATTTCATTCTATTATAATATAAGGTAGGAGTTAAATTAAATATTTTACGAAAACTCAAAAAATAGCGTAAATATATTACATGATGTTTATCATTAATAATTAAATTAAAGATTATATAATAAAATTTATAACTAGATATTATAGCAACGTTGGAAAAAAAAGTTACAAGTTATAATATTTAAAACATCATGATAATTTATCTACATAATGTTTATCTTAATATATAAAGATTATCCCTCTCTTATCTTTTATATTAATAAAAAAACTAACAGTTATGAATTATTGCATCAAAATTTTAAATTGCATTATATTCTTATAATGCTTTTTAAACTTTTAAAAAAATTAAGAGGTTTTTTAATATGATCTTAAAACATGGTATTTGAATCTATTACTTTAGATATGCACCTAATTAAGTAATTTATAAAGTTAATTAACTTCTACTAAACTTATTTTTTAGTTAAAAGCTGTAAATTAATTATTTAAATACGTTTTTGACTAAACAAATGAGTGAAATATTTATTTATATAAAAAAAACCGCCAACATTATTTTGAAGAATGTGGATTCATGCGGTGTGGCGGCTTCCGAAGTTGGAAAAAATAACCTCAACGCTTTAAATATGAAAAAAACATAAAAAAATAGTAATTGTAGCATGATTGGTGTGGCATTTTCATTACCGCCATATTATTTTAATTTTAAAATATATATTATATTCTCGGCAGCCCTTTTGATTACTTGAATACGTCTCCCAATCATGCATGGCAATTGCACTATGAAGCTTTTTTTTTTAATTTTTTTAAATCTAAAAAGATTTTATTAAAACAATCTAACAAGTTATTACATAAATATATAAAGAAAACCAAACTGCATGGATATTTATCTCTTCAAGATTTCAACTTCATTGCAACATGATCAGTTTCACCAATTAATTAAGTTTTCTATTTAAACCAAATATATGTGAAAACTTTCACCCAACAAAATAATCACTACAAAAAATATGTCCTTTAATTACCTTTCATAAAAAGTGTGTAAAAATTTTAAGCGTTGTCACGCTTATAATTATGAAAAAATAGTTTAAAAATAAAGATTGTTAGAAAAAGAAAAAACTTAACATTTATAGGCGTGTACATTTGCTTATAAAAGTCCACGTTTTTAAATGTGTGAATTTTGTAAATAAATAGATGATTATAGAAGTTCACGCTTAAAAACGTGGACTTTTGTAACTTTAGAATTATTTTCAATTTTTTCACGCTTAGAAATGTAAAAATTTAGATAATTTGTCCACACTAATTAATATGATTTTTGACTATAATTTTCATCTTTCAAATGTAAAGATTTTGTAAAAATTAGTAACACCCAATTTTTCCACGCTTAATCGTAATTTTCCACGATTTTAAGTGTATTAATATTGATAAAAAAGTGTGGATAATTGGCATCTTTTTTGTAGTGGATTAATGTAAATGTGTTGCTAGACATATGATTTAGGACACATGAGTATCAAAAAATTAAGCTGAATTGATCTGTTTTAAAAATAAAAAAAAAGCTAACCATTTTTCTGTATACTTGTGTTATAGATTGGATTATATAGTAACAATGTATATATACTACTTTTCTGTATACTGGTGTGGAAGAACAATTTTGAGAATGGAAACCAAAGGGGCCCAGGGCCCAACAATATTAAATTTATCATTATTAGATGGTTGATGGTTGTAAGACAACTCTGAGTGAGGTACCAAGTCTTGGCCACCATACTCACATAAGGTATAAATTGGCCTTTCATTCAAAAAATAATAATAATTAAAAGGATTAATTACATTAAAATATAATAACATTTGTTTTAGTTATTATTGTATATAATTTAATTTTTTTTTTAAAACAATACAATTAACTTATTTTATAGTCCTTTCATTGTATGCAAATTATTATATATAATGGGAACAATGACAAAGTTCATTATATATAATGGTAACAAAAAATCAATCACAGAAAAAAATTGTTTGTATATAATGTTAGAATTATGAAAGTTAATTGTATTATTTTTAAGAAAAAAACATTAATTATATACGATAGTAACTAAGACAAAGTTTATTGTATTTTCATAAAATTTTCCCTAATTAAAAATATCCACACAAGCAGCACACATACGACACATGGTTTGGTTATTGAAAAGGATAAAGTGTGAAAATATAATTAACTTTGTTTAAATTACTATTTTATGTATTTAATTTCATTTTGTCTTAAATAATACCCAGCTAACAATCAATTTTGGTAATTGACATACAATAATGTGTTGTCAATTTAGTAGAGATTTAAAGATTCAAGAAGTTGTGAAGATTTGAGAATTAAAAAGTAATTTAAAAGAAGATGTTCTGCTTTTTTAAGTGAGACAGTCAGTGAGTCAAAATGAATTCTTGATAGCATGAAGAAAGTTGATTAGTAGTTAGGAGGGTGAAATCTTTGAGCAAAGTTGACCAATGAACATGCATGGGGTGGTAAACTGGAACAAATTGTATGAAATTGGGCTGACAAAAATAATCTAATAGAATAACCATCTCAAGATAACCTAGTGGTAGGATGTCTGAAAGTAGCCTCATAAATAGTTAAGTCACGTACATCAGAACATGGCTCGACTTTCGCAGAAAACATGATAAAGTGGAAAATCCCATTTTATAAAACACTGTTAAAGTAGAGTTTTTTTTTTTTTTTTTGAAAAACACTATATATTAGAGTAGTGGAAAGATTATTAACAAAATAGCCTCTAGCTGAAAGAAACTTTGTCCAACTTTTAGCTACTTATATATTTCTCTTTTAGTATCCTTTAGTCCAAACCAAGTTACTACCTAACAAAAGTCATTTTGTGACAATTTTTTTCCTCATGTAACAATAAAGCTGTGATCTTTTATCAAGCTTGTGGATAATTGTTGAAAAATCACAAAAGTGTGCATCACTTTGAGTGGGTAACCATAGAGTGAATGTGGGAAAAAGTATACCCTTACCCTTGCCTCTAGGACATGTGAATCATTCATGACAAGTTTGATGAGATAAATGAATTGTTGGATGAGAACATAAATTTGGTCTTAGGGTTCACTAGCTTTAATTCTCTTGTTTGAAATGTTTTCATCAAATAAACCTCTGCAATTGGATGCAAAAAGTTTTCTTTTGTTTTGTGAATTTGTTCGAGGTCAAACAATGTTTTAAGTGCGATGTTATTGACATCGTTCATTTTATACATAAAATTTCAACATACCTTTTTATTCTCTTAACGAATGACACAAACACAAAAATTCTTTCTTCTACACATTTGTGCTAGTTCAGTTCGTTTACAAAACACGCACTAGTTTGTTTACCGATGGCGACGAGTTAGTTCGGTTTGTTTGGTACCAAAGTGGCGGTGCAATCAATTTCTGTGGTACAAGTTTGTGGCTACGTGTCATCCTTCAACAAATACAGAGTTGACTTGATATAATTTTGCTAGACCGCAATAACAACTGGTAGTGGAGTTTACTCGTTTATTGGTGAATTTAGTTACATTAAAATCAGAATTTATTTTATAAGGTATACAATTTTTTAGGAGTGTTTATGGATGGTTAACTGGGTATCCGGTTAACCGAAGTATCGGTTCGTAACTTTCGTAAACCTAAACCTAAACCGAAAATTTGGTTAACCCACAATCGGCTAACCAATTAACCATTTTTAACTACTAAATATATTTCTAAAACAAAAGGTTTCAAAATTTAATATTCATATCTCAACTCAAACAAGGCTTAAATGAGAACTTTATAATAATCACAAACTGTGTTATTTATGTATCAACTAATTATGACATAAGAAAATATTCTGAATAAAGACATGACTAAGATAGATGAAACTAAGTAAATAAATAGTAAATTATAAGATTTATAAATCTAGTTGACTCGTAAACTTAAAATATAACATATATCTACTAATATCTATCTATATTGAATAATGAAATATAGATATCGACTTTGGGTAACAATTCGTTATCAGTAGATAATTATCGTATGTGAATATTGATTAATTTGTTAGTATTAATAAATGTAAAAACTAAAATTTTAAATTTTAAATTTTCGGTTTTTCGGTTAACCGTCCGTCTCTAAATTCATGAATCGTAACCGAACCGAATAACCAAAATTTTTTTAGGTTCGGTTAACCAAACCGAAAAAATTAAAATATTTGGTTTGGTTAACCTAAATTTCAGTACGGTTTGCCAGTTTTATACGATGAGTTTAAAACATTAAAAAGATATGTTTAATATGGAACATGTATTAATTTACAAATGAGGGTTTATATATGATTAATCCGTTCAATGTTAACACATTCCGTCTCAGTCATTCAAATTTCTAATCTAAGGTCCAAAAGTGATCTATTTTCAAGCTTTTCAGTGTTCAATCTCAATACTTAATTTTCCCCCCAATCTCTGCCTATGTATGTAGATACATACACAAACACACACACAGCAGGGCCAGCTAGGGAATGAATTATTTTTGTAACAAGAAAACCTTGAACATGAACCGCTTAGGACTGGCAGTTTGGTCTCATGTCTCCTTGTTGCTGGATAGGGACCGAAGAGCTCTGGTTATACAAAATATAGTTGGAAGAGGCCCCTAAAAGCGGAAGACAGTGAGATATTGTGACAAGTGTAACTACTTTACAGTCTTTACTTGCTCATAAACGCGGCAAAATGTTTAGTTGCATGCATAACAAAATTACAATATCCGAATCAACCATGGACCATAACTACTAAAGGATGAGGCTGAAAATCTAAAAGGCGACAAACAGAAGCAGCATTTAGCAACAAAAGAGTAATAGAATTCAACTTGTGAAAAGATATAGCAACCACTCACTGTTTGGTCTCAAGAAAGTAAGTTGATGAGACAGCCAAGCCATCTATATCGTAGGTGCGAACCAGTCTCTGCCTTTTTGTAGGTGATTCGAGCCAACAAAAATCCAAATGAAAAGACTTGCCTTCAGCTACATGCTTTCCCACATCACATGGGCACCCCATGTACATGCCCCCAGGTAGTAATGTTATCTGGTAACCACCATCATAGGTGACCATGTTACCAGACATGGTGCCCGTCCACCTGACATTTGTGGATACGTTTTTAGCCTTGTATGTTGACGTTTGATTCTGTTTGCATAAGAAAACATGAAATATTCAAAGGATAGTCAACTTATCCAATTTCATACAGTTGTTGAAGTATTTGCATATGAATCATCATGTTGAGAAACTATCAAATTTATATATGGCAAAATAGGGAGGTTGTAACTGGTGTTAATGGGTCAGGCCAAATTGTAAGGTTGACCCGCCAACACTTTATTACTTCATAAATACCTGATATGGTCAATATGACTCTAGAAGCTAGTCTATTAAGTTAATGATATGATAGTTCTGAAAAAAAAAGAACTTGAAGGTTGTAAACATAGGAGCCTTTGAGTGCATTTCATGACCTGTTTCCTATTTAGCTGTTTTTTTTAAATTACTTATTAGCCTGTTTAACATAAGAGATGATCCAAATTGCCTCACTTGTATCTATATGTCTTGAAATTGTCCCATCTACGATCAATTATACATTATTATTCAATGCTAAATGCAAGGGAGGACCTGGATTAGTTGACCCTTCTCATCAATTTTAAGTGATGTCACTGTCTCAGCTTCAGATTCAGTTGCACCATAAACACCGCTACGCTTTGTTACAGAGTGACCCTTCCACGTACCAAGATGGGGAGTGATCCGGCTTGGATTGTCCTAAATGAAATAAAAAAAAATGAATATAAGAAGTGATATAGAATTACTTCCACCAAAAAAAATACAAAAATAAAAATTACTTGAGATTAGAAAAGCATGAAACTATTAAAATACCTTAGATTCATCAAGAAAAGGAGCAGTAACAATTCCAACACCTTTTTCTTCTAGAAAGAGGATAAGCATTTCAAGAAAACCTTTTGGGTCCATTATATGGAATGCCCTTGCTCGCAAATCTTTCTCTAGTGAATAAAGACAACTCTCACATACAATAGAAGGCTTCTTAGATGGAAGTTTTAGGTTTCTGCATGTAAAGTCATGGTACATGTTATGAAGATAAGATGATAGCCAGGCTGATGGCAGTAACAAACAAAGAAACTTTCAATGAACTGGCAGAAGAAATCATATGAGCAGTTACTTACGCTACGCTATAGCTCAGGGTTTATTGTTAGCCTAGCCTTTGTATTTATAGAATAGATTCATCTCAAAAGTTGAGATATTTGTTCTGTATTGAGTAGGCAGTCAGTCTATTTTATGGATAAGATTGTGCCATAGTTCGGATTTTTAAAAAAGTATTATAACTGTACACTGTTCCAATATATAAGCCCTCTTTTCTTTTCTTTTGTCCAACTAGTTTTGTCTTGTGTTACTGTTTTCTCGGTTTCTTTCCGAGTAAAATGATCAAACAAATTTTCAATCTAACATATGCATGAAGAAGAAAGCAGAATCATGATCCTATAGGTTGTATGCAAACCCCTTAAGAGTCTTACTTTACTAAGCATGATAAAGTTTCTGTATATTAATCACACAGAACTGAGGCTTCCAGTTCAGTTGCTGATTTTACCACCTCTACTTATTATATAGTTTGTGCCGAACAACACAGTACTGTTTGTGTTTAAAAAATCATAATAATAGTAGTAAGACTACTGCACAAACTCAAAATAAAGATAGAAAACTCACTTGGGTGATTCTTCTCCAATGTCATCCTCGCCTAACACTCCTTGTCTTAATACTGTTTCTAACATACCAGCTGTCTGGTACCTTAATGCAAATGCCTTCTCTTGGGGAAAGAATCCAATCTGTAGACTAATTATAGTAGATATTTAGCAGAAGATATCAAAAGTACAAACAATTTCAAAATATGTATTATTTATTACAAAAACTGCCCAAAAGCTCACCTGTTGATATTTGTCTGCAGTAAACATGTTTGTTTCTTTGATTTTGTACTCTGCCCATTCATCCTCAGGATCATTTTGAGAAGCTGAATAGCTTGATGAAGACTGTTTTATGTACAACCTAGATTTGACATCAAAATCATAGCAACCAAGCTCAGGAGAGTAAGAAGTAGCACACTCATTGCTGGCAAACAAAAGTACCCAATATGAACTACTTGGCCTCTCTGGACATTTGGTTCAAACCTATTCCCCATCTTGCTATCTCTTACAACAATAATCTACTACAAAATCGCAAAAAATATCTAACACACTGAAGTACAAATTTGAAGTTAAATTTGGATTAACTTATTTTCCGTCTTATGGGCTTATCCAACTTGAGCTTATGAACTTAAATAAGCCAAAATCTCAAATTGATAAATTCGTAAGTCCCAAAAAACTGGCTTTATAATCTTATCAAAATTCTAATAAGCTCGTAAAATGGTAAAAAAAGCTAATCCAAACACCCCCGAATTCTATGCTTCAAACTTGCGCAGGAATTACGTTTTGTAAATATAACTAATCACTTTGAAGCAGAACTAGGAATGTCATTTTTGGATCATTTGAATAATACAATTCGTCAAGAATAACATATTTTCAGCCCGGGCTCGCATACATTGGACCAGTTCATGTAACTTGAATAAATGAATTCGACTACGAAAGAAAGAAGCTTACGTTTGAATCAAACTAATCAATTCTTGTTCACCATAAGATCCTGCCGATAGCCTGGTGTCCACCTTATGCATTAACTTCCCCTTTGGATCAAATTGCTGTATCAAACATCAAATAAACATTAATGAATAGCAGAGAAACTTCAAAACCAGAATAGTTGATGCATAATTATGATACCGACGTGAAAGGAACCGGTCCAGTTCCCCAAATTGAGTCTGATAAAGCGTTTAAGGGCATCGATACTCATCGATTCATCGCTCGTGTTCTGAGCATTATTATACGAAGTGGATGATGAAGAAGAAGTTGCCTTGGCCAAAAATGGAGGTTTGTGAGGAATGCTTAGTCGACGATATGGTTTAGGGGTTACGAAAATTGAATTGAATGAATTACTACTGCTGCAAAAAGCTCCAGACGGACAGAAAGCTGCCATTAGAAATCTAGGCAGGCTGATGCGAATCCTTAAGTTTGATTCGAGGGTTTGCTGTGTTCTTCGATCAATCTAGCTTCGAAGGTGTAAGCAACAAAGCATCCCCGTACCACCAAACTATATATCTTATCCACGCTCATATAGTCATATCTGTTCCTGGGTTTTTCGGATTTTATATGAGATTAAACGTAAAAATAAAGCCTTTTTTTCATTTAAATTCTTTGCGAGTGTAAAATATTTAATATATTTGTTACTATAAGTATATATTTTATTTCTTTTTTATTTTCACAAATATTTTAAGCGGTCATTGTTTTTAGAGGAAATGATCTATCAAGTAATCATCACCTAACTTTACTAGCACTTTAAGACTACTTAAATAAATGGTATTTCAATAATTTGTAATTTATAAGTGTAACATCACATAATTTAAATGATATTAACTGCATAGATTATTTATAATGTGTTTTTAAGATGTAAAATGTCTCTTTCTTGTATCAGAAGTATATGTATGTAGGATAAAAGTACTAATTAGAGAAGATTGTTTTTTATATTTTTTTTCCTAGCCTATACAATATTAGGATTTTAGCATCACGGATCTTGATCACGATTGAACATAGAAAACTTCAAATGAGATGGCGATAGATGAATAGAATGGCGAGGATGAAGGACGAGGAGTATAATGGTGGTAAGAAAACTTCGATTGAAGTCGTTAGACCTTCAATTAGACAAAAAACTTTGACTTTGACAAAAATCTTCATCTACGGCTTCAATTTTGAGTAGAATGGGATATAACGGTGGTTAGAAATCTTCTATTGAAGTCGTTAGAACATCAATTGAGCAAAAAAAAAATGATTTTGACATAAAACTTGTAACGTTTAGTTCTCTAAACCAACCTTTTCTTTTAAAACTTTTAAGGACCCGATTTTTTAAAATAAAACATAACTCGGAAATCACACTTTTTTATATAAAAGTAGCTTTACTTCTACAATAGATAATAGGGTTAAGATTCTCTCATGTTGTGGTTAAACATGACCGACTATGTTTTCTCACAAACATAAGATTGCAACCTACAAAGGACTTACTCTTGACTTAAAATAAGTGACACACTAATATTTATAAGAGAACATGACAGGTCATGTTTGACCACAAAATGAGAGAATCTTTACCCTTGTTAATATGTCCAAATACAACTAAGATGATACAAAAGTTTGTTGATCAACAAATACATTTTCTAAAAAAAAGTAAGCATAGGCTATGAGTTGTCAATCTTTGACTGGAGCGTTCCCCATATCATCTCTTGAAAAGGAATAAACATAACATTTTACACTCGTAAGCACGAAGCTTAGTGAGCACATAGTCAGAAACTAACAAACAAGAGCATACACATCTTGTATAAATGTAAATCACCAACATCCAAACACGCTTGTGGTCTTATCGACCACTTGTAATCTTCGACTACTAAAGTCACATCGACTTCCGAGGTGACATAAACTTTGATGCTACATCAGCATCTGGTTAGTCACACACGGGGGCCACATCGGCTATCACCACATCTCATGTCATCATTACATAATACACCATATGCATATATGCAACTAGCACGTTTATTAGGTTTCGTATAACTCACTTGGTCAGCTATGTAAGTACGCAATCGACCGTTAATATTGATATTAACAACTAACAATTAGTCAACACTCACCTTCAAACAATTATCAATCAATTTCATATTCAACTAACCAATTCTGCAACAATTATGCACTTGAAAAGGCCTAGAGACAGGCTAAGACACGCCCGTGACATCACACACCACCTCTCAACATGCTGATATAAAATCAAACACACCTTGCGCCTTACCCTTATTCTACACGACTATGTATTAAAATGATACGCTCGTGTCTTGTTCCAAGGGCACGGGTGTGCCCCATACCCTAGGGATGTCTTTCGGCCCGACACGGCCGTGCCACTCCTGGACAGTTTGATGAAAAATTCAACCAAGCAAGCAAGTGATTTAATTCAACCAAGCAAACAGGTAGGTTAAACAATCAAGAAAACTCAAGGCAAAAAAATTTCGATCGCCTTTTTTTATCGATCTTTAGATTAAAAACTCATCATTTGACCAACTCTTTGGCTCTGATACCAATTGTAGGATCCAGAGTATTAAGTATCATTCAATGATTGAAACAATCAAACACAATGATATGGACTCGGTTTATAGGTTTGTATGTAGAGAGAGAACCGAAAACAATTATATGTTAGAAAAAATGAGTGCTTATTTGATTTAGAGTTAATAACAAAGTATTTATACCCCTTAAATATTTACAGTAACTACATTATACTTAGACTTATTTTACTAGAATATATTAAACAGAACTTTATGAACCTAACAAGATGGTTCTTCAAAAATCACAATTTGGTGTCATTAACAAGCTCTTACAACTCATATTTTTTGTGTAACTAATAATTTTATTGACATCTTTCACTACAACACAAACTGGCTATTGCGACGGAAAAGTGCTGTCGCAAAAAATAGCAAAGTTGCTACGGATTTGCGACGGATTTGCAATAGACTACAAGACATAAAACCATACCAATTACTTGATTAAAGGGTTTATAAGTTTATTAGATTAAAAAACAATTCAAAATAAAATGGTAAGTTAAGGTCGATCCGTCGCAAATCCTAGAAGTTTGCAACGGATTTGTGACGGCCTTAAATTTATTTTTTTGCATTTTTAGATTAAAAAGTGGTAAAAATGCACCAACAAACACGTATTCTCTCATTTCTTATACGTGTTA
>JAUEJL010103557.1:0-13050 GCA_032274825.1 Drosophyllum lusitanicum | reverse complement strand
GTTGTTGCTAATCAGGTGAGTTTCACTAACTCTTATATTATGTTGTGATACGTGCTCTATGTGATACTGTGATGATGACTCACGTGTGTGGCATATATGTTGTGATACATGTGAGGTGTCGTGAGCAGCTAGGCTCATTTGGCAGATGCCCAGCCCGCCTGTGTGGCATATATGATTTGATACCTGTGTAGTGTCGTGAGCAGCTGGGCTCATTTGGCAGATGGCCACTTCGCCTGTGTGACATACTTGATGTGATGTACACTATTTGTAGATGTGTGTCTTGATATATTGTACGAGTGTTGTGTGTTCACTAAGCTTTATGCTTAACCTATGTTGTTGATTATTTTTTTCAGGACTGTCGCGTGTCGACAAGGGGAAGACTCCTGCGTGACAGCTATACTTCCGCAACGTGTTTACAACTCTGATTTATATAAACAAATACAATTAAATATTTTATTTACTTAACACCGTAAGTCCCGTGTGTTGGACAGGTAATTGATGGATGCTTGTAATGAATATATTTTAACTACTTTAGTCTAAAGGATTTTATGGAATTAATTTTGGTCATTATTAAAAAAAACTGGGACGTTACATATACACACAAATAATATTTAACCCCTTTTTACTAAATACGATTTATGGTGCTTCTTGATAATTAATAGTAGTCTACCTCGATGGTAGACTAATGGTTAGAGATATGGAAAATGTAATGAAGATATATGGATCAAATCATAACACACGCTATGTAAGTATGGAGTATGAGATTTACCTATTTCGTATTAGCTGTAAGACCGGTCAATAGAGACCCCTAAAAAGTGATTCACGAATGTTCACAATAATGAGTAACAGGGCTAAAGAGGCCAAAATGAGTATTGTTATGGAGTATTAAATATGTTGTGTTAAATAACAAATTTTGTTGTGATTATCTGGATTTCCTTTGAAAGCGAGTATCGATGAAAAATCATCACGAATGAAGTGATTTCAAGTCAAATTCACATGTTTGAGTTTTTGGTGACCATTGGAGTATTTGTGATGAAAATTTTGAGTTTTTTTAATTACTCACAGTGTTTTTCAATGTTCTTCAAGAAATAAAGCGATTTCAAGTCGAACTTACATGTTTGAGAGGAGTTAAAACATCTAATAACATTTTCGGGTAATCTTACATGGTTGGAGTCTTGGAGAACGTTTTTTGATTTATTGGAAATCACGATTGAGGTAAACATGTGTAATATCTGTTTTTCACATTGTGAACATTGTGATTGTTAGTGAAATTAATTAATAAAGTGAATTTTTTTATCTTTGGATTACTAAGCATTTTATACTTTTAAGGGCCTTAAGAGAATAGTTGGGCCTAAGCCTTTTGCAAGAAGGTATAAATACAAGTTTTGGGCACAATGTCCTAGGTAATACCACTGTAGCCGCCGTAACCCCCTGGTTATACAAGTTTGAGCAGTTTGTGAGCTGTCGAGGAAGAAAGAGGACATTTCGCAATCGGTTCTTCATCAAAACGGTAGCTATAAATCAAGAATTCTTTATGTATCGATTCCCAATCCTCTATGATTAATCCCTTATCGATCCTAGAGCTAGGGGTGTGCATGGGGCGGTTTTAAGCTCAAACCGAACCCAATCCGCTAATTTCGGTTTTAGGATTTTCATACTCAATGGTTTTGGTATCTATCAGTTTTGGTTTTGGTTAGTTTTGGTCATTAACGGTTCGGTTTTAAAACCGACGTATTTTTCAACATTCATATATAATTTCCTTTACTAACCTTCATATTTCTAACATTATATACAAATTTCAGTCACAATATCTAATTTTTGACATTAAATTTAATGTCTAATAGCATATTTCAACACTAAATATCATTTTTAGCTCAAATATTCAAAATATAAACATATTTGTATCATATGATCATAATATAAACGTCGATTTGAAAATAGGTAAATGAGAAAAATGAAAAGTTATTGATCATAATAACTGGACCTTGAAATATTTAATGAGTTTCATTGATTTCTATTTCATAACTATAAAATTAAAAAATATATATGACATATTAAATATTAGTGTGTCAGTTTATAGTTAAAACCAAAACCAAATCGAACCCATCAGTTTTTTCAAAGGTTGAAACCGAGCTGTCGGTTTTAACGGATTGTTTTCGGTTTCTATGTACACCCATATCTACATCTTTTACCCCTAGATTTGTATGGGTTTTTGATGAGTTATGGGTTCGGTTTGAGAGGATTCACAGCCGAGAGTTATATTGATTAAAGAGCCTTTAATAGTTGATAAAAATTGAATTAATTATGTGGGATTGATTGGATTAGTAATAGGAACCCATGGAAACAAGAATGATTTAAAATGGTTGAGTAATTATCGAGTTTCAAGTTTGAAAGTGCCGACAATGTGTGTATTCTATCACATTGTTCTTGAGGATTATGGAATCGCAAAAATTCTATAGAATCGCAAATTGGTTGTGTGAATGAAATCGCAAATCCGTTAGGGTTATACGAATCGCAAATTAAGTATAGGTGTGTGTATAATCGCAAATTGTGAAGGTAAAAGAATATATAAATCACTAATTGAAAATTTTAGGGTTGAGTTCCTCGGTGAATTCCCCAATCGCAAATCAATCACCAAACCGAATTGAAAACTAGAGTGCATGGATCGCAAATTGAAAGAGGAAACCAACTGCAAATTAACCTTAAAGGGGCTTCAATCGAAAACTAAGATACATATATAGATACAATCAAAAAATACAAAACTCTTAAATCGCAAATCAAGGGTGAGACTTGAATCATAAATTAGCATAAGGGTCATGTATGGATCGCAAATCAGTATATATAAACATAATCACAAATTCAGAGTTAAGTGAATCGCAAATCACCAAGTGTTGCTGTAACCGCAACATAACATGAAGCAATCATAAATCAGCTTTAGACCACGAATCACAAATTGGGGTGAAATGATTGGAAACACAAATCTCATATCAGTAGTGATACGTGTGTGTGTATATACAGTAGACCTTTATACATTGTTTAATTTAGTATAATTATGTTAGTAGGTTCGATCTTGTGGATAAACGTGTTTAACTGTCGAAGTATTTTGCTGTCTATTGTGGTTGATTACACTGCTGATCAGGTGAGTTTTCACTAACTTACTTATTATACTGTGATGACTGTTCATGTGTGATTTGTACTGTGATGTGTTGATGTGACATTTATGCGCAACTGGACGCTCGTTATTGCAGCTTTGACAATTTATGTACAGCTGAGCACTTTCCGCCTGTGTGGCGTTAATTGCGATAAATGTGTACTTATTACTTGAATATGTGAATCTGGTATAATGTGCAATTACTGTGTTAGCTCACTAAGTTTTATGCTTAACCGTGTGTATTTACTATTTTCAGGACCGTTTCGTGTAGACAAGGGCAAGGTACCGGCGTGACAGCAGTTTTCTGCAAACCTTACAACTATGATTTTTTTGTTTTAAACAATGAAATTTTATTCGAACAGTAAGTCGCGTGTGTTGGGCCGATGAATATTTGAGAAACGGTTTTGAATATTATTTCATATTAAGGTTTAATGAAATTCCAAGATCACAATATTATTATTATTAAATTTTGGGGCGTTACAACATGAAGCAGGTTGTTAAGTTGGTAATCACGAGTTTTACAAATTATGTTATTATTACAGTAGCATTATTACCACAATGCCAAAACACTATTAATAGAATCCGATTTCAAGTTACCGTTGCAAAAAAACTATTTTAATTTGACGCCAACGATAAGTTTTATAAACCCAGCTATAAAACCAGTTTTTATATTGAAGGAAAATAATGACCTCTAATAATAGTAACGGACCAGTTTATAGCCCAAAGAAACCCGACTCTATACCTCTATGGATCCAGTTAAACAACTGAGCTTTACTATGGCCTAGCTTTGGTCCTGTGCGAGAGCTGCCAGTAGCAACGATTATAGACTTTAACATTTATTAGTTTTTATGTTTACACATAGTTGTTTATTTATTTATCTAATAGTTGTTTATTTATTCTATTAATTTATCTTTAGAAGTCCATAGTAAACTAGGATTAGAATTTCTCTAGTTAGTAGTATATACAAGGGGTCATTTATTTCAGTAATTCATTATGTTTTTTGATTTTATTATTATATAAAAGAGTCGAAATTGATCTTAGCTTTCAGGTTTAGTAAACCATATTACTCCAATTTCACGTCAGGCATAAACATTTCTTTTAATATACCTTTGCCTTTTTTTGTAACAATTGTGCTTCATTAGCCCCTCCTCTCCCTTCACTTTTTTTCTCAAGCCCGTCCTCAAAACCAGATTCTATAGCCTCATGCCCTTATTCAACCTGGTTCGAAAAGGTTTATTGGGCAGCTGTATTAGAACGCAGATATTGCAATAATCTTCTACAAATAATAAAAAGTATTATTCAGCCTATGATATTATGATTTTATGATTGTTAGTCAACCAATGTACGTGTGTGTATGTATATTATTATACTTATATCATTAATAGACTCGCTTAAAGTCGTGAGGTTCAAGTTTGGACTCATTTATAAACAATATTTAAGTTAGTATAAGCTTAGGTCGAGCTAGTTTAAACTCAGCTTGATCTAAACGTTTAAGGAGTCAAATTTGAGTAGCTCACATACAGCTCGACTAACTTACGAACTTGATTTTACATATAAACTATACTGATTATCTTATAATCACTACATGTTAATTTATTCTCGCTATGTTTCCGAAAGCATAATTACAAGATTTTCAGCCAGATTGATTAAAAAACGCAGAAATAGAGTACCAACTGTTACAAATAAATTATTATATTAAACAGAAACAAACAAGCCCATGAACACTTCAGTTCGTCGCATTCAACCATATTTAATTTGTTTGCAAACCAGTATAATATTATTATATATAATAAAAGTATAATTTGCTCACAATTTTAAGGATTTTATATTCTAATTCACATTAACAACACAATATTTTAAGATATTTAAACAATTTGACAGCCAAAAAGTTTGACATCTAACCATTATTTTATAATCCATGCCATCTAAGTGACAAATACATCTTAACCAATCAATCATTTGCAGAAATTTGGTGAGTCATTGTCAACCTAATCAACCTATATATTGTTCACAAAATCTATCCCCATCAGTCAGTAGATTTTGAATCCATGACAGCAAAATACTGTCAAGGGTTTTTGGGTCTAAACATGTTTCAAAGGAAGATTTGTCATATTAAGAAACTAGCCAGGAAAGTTACATATAAAAGAAGATACCTCAATTGTGAGAAGTTGTATGTCAAAGAAGAAAGATTGTTAAGATATGATGTTGATCAAGAGTGTATATCAACCACCCCTAGAGGGTTTTTGGCGGTTTATGTAGGTGACGAGAGGGAACGGTTTGTGGTTCCGACGAGCTGCTTATCTCATCCACTGTTCAAGATTTTGTTGGCGAAAGCCTCCGAGGAGTTCGGATTTGAGCAGAAGAACGGGCTGGCGGTTCCATGTAGTGTTGCGGCGTTTCGAGAGGTTGTGACCGTGACGAAGTGTTGCAGAGGCATGTTTGATCTTCGACATTTGGTCCAAGAGTTTATAAACTAAAGGAAATATTTTATGAAGATGATTCAGAAAAACTTCTTGAAGAATGAATCTCGTTTCACATTTTTTAGATGGTTTATTTCTCAAGTCTGAATCTTTCATCTCTAATTTCATAAAGTTATTATTAGGAATTTATTGAATTCTCTCAAGAAAATGTCAACTTGTTTTCCTTTTTGCTCTGGAGGATGACATTGGTTCTTGCATGTGATTCAAGTGTTTCAGATCGGTCTAAAACATGATGAGGTTACACTGTTTATTATCAAAACCACCTTTTGTAGTATAATGCAATGTTTTAGTAGACCCAGCTCGACCACAAGGTCACTGGTCAAATCTAACCGGTTCAACGGGCAGGCCAAATCAAACCGGTTCAACCATAAACCCATGTGGGTCAATCCAGACCTGAAATCACCAAAATTCCGATTTACATTGAACCGGTCTACTTAACGGGTCATGAGGCCGGGGTGAACCGGGTTTTAAAACATCGGTATAATGTGCATGTGGGAGACATCTTCAATGATCAAACATTCAAACAGAATTAATATTTATCAAAAAGAACATTGATAAACAACAAATTAAGAAAAATCACAATTCAAATGCTCTACTCCTTTGGTCTTTTAAGTTTTAACCAGTTAGGAAGGATTATCGCATTTGAGCCCAAATTTTATAAGGCCTCTATTCATCTTTAAGAATAATTAAGTGTGTTTTGTATGTACGTATATTGGGAGTATTTTTAAACCCAACTAATAGGCCTAGAGCTTACTCATAGTTCATACAGCCTGAAACTGGCATAGTGGCATACTTCTCAATCGTCTGAGCCCAAATTTTATAAGGCTTTTATTCCTCTAAGAATACTTTTAAGTGTATTTTATATGTACGCATAATGAGAATATTTTTTAGCCCAACTTATAGGCCCATAGCTTAACTCATTGGGTTTATAGGCTATAGATGGTGTCAGTGTCACTATGTTACATAAAATAAAGGGAAAATTATAAAAACTACAACTATTTTGTTTTTTTCTTCATCAATTTATGTATCATTTTTTACTTTTTTTTCTAATCAAGTAATTAAACTATGTATTTTAATTCAATCAATGCAACGTAACATGTTTGTGACTTACTAAACCGGTAACATCTTCGGTTTTGCAAGTAATTCTTTCCATTTGTATAACATTATTTTTAATTTTTTTCAATTTGTGTAACAATTGATATTTTTATAAGTAAACTTTTAAACTTATGTACCATTTTGTAAACTTTTTTTTAATATCAATAGCATTTAATTTTTTTTAATAATGGTATTATTAGTATTAGTATTAGTATTAATAATAATACTAGTAACAATAACTATTATTATTATTATTATTATTATTTTTTCAGTATGTTTTCTTTTGTTTTATTATATTGTTTTTGCCTGCAAATGTACTCTTGATTCTCAAATCTTGATCGGAGAAGGATAATTGTATTTTATAGTCCATACGTTAGATTAGGCCATGTGATATTATGTGTGTGTTTGATTGTATGTGATACATCCCGGAATTATATTTTATGAGGAAATTGTTGTTCCTTGGGGTACTATTAACAACACGCATCTTAGTTCTTGAAGCCTGCAAACAAGAGAAGGATAAAACAGAAACGTTTTTTGCGCTAGCGGAATATAGAGTTTCATTCTGAAGAAAATTCGGCAGAGAAGACAAGACAAAGTATTTATTTCCAAGAGTGCAAATTAAGGGTCTCTGCAAATTGGATTGCAAATTGGATTGCAAATAGGAGGGTCGGAGCAAAGAGAAATTGGCAACGTTTGATGTCTTTACATGTAGCTTGATTTTTTTATAAATAACTTCTATTGCTCTTCGGAAAAAAACTAAAAAGTTTTTAGGCGATGCTGGCGGGTTTTTTATGAAGATATAAAATTTACGTTCACAAATGAGGGGGTGAGAGAAGTAAGTTGTAGACTGTGAGTCCCTTATGTCCTAACTCCCTACCTACCGGCCACCGCCATTTTTCCTTTTTTTAAAATAAAGTTAGAATATACTTATATAAAAATGGTGGGCACTTTGAAATTTTCAAGGATTTTTGTGAAGAAGAAATGAGTAAGTGGATATGATATGAGTGGCATTGTAAAGGACCAAATTTTAGTTTTTAGGTGTTTTGTGATGTGAATGTTTTGTATGCACATAACAATTACCATGCAAATTTAGAACAATATGCGGGTTTGTCTGTCTTTTGATGATTTGTATACATTATATATATCTCGTTTTTCATTTATAAAGGTGATAACAGAGTTCGTCTAACATGATAATAATTAAATATGTGTGTAGAATAATGAAATCATAAGTATTTTATTTTTATATAACTATCTATATAATATAAGATATAAAAAAATTCTAATAAGAAACCCTAATAGACCCACACCGATTTATATAGTTAGGTTAGATTATTATATACTAAGCTCTAATCTTATTCTATCCCCTAAAATATTAATAACTATATCGCCTCCCCCTCACAAAAAATACTTCACTTTCATTTTTTTGAAATTTCATTAATACCTCTATTTTATATAAAATTTACCAAAAAAAAAACTCTAAACTTCAAAGGTTTAAGAGTTCACACCTTATACTTAATTTATTCTACCAATATTATATTATTATTTTTAATTAATTAGCTCTTTTAGACTTCCATAGCCAAATTAGACATGCATACCCTAGAATACGGATCGTGTAACCAAATACTAACTATAATAACCGTTTATTAATACAAAAAAATATTAAAAAAGAAACGTATTATGTAAATACTAAACACGTAGTAATTTGCTTTTAATAATGCTTTATTTTATTTTATTTTATTTTTTGGTTTTCTAAAATTGATCGGGCGGGGCCAAAGTAGACAAATATAATGACTTTAGACTCGGACCACCAGTAATGGGTTTTGACTTTTGACCCCCAAATATTATATTATAATGTGTTAGAAACCTTTCAACCTTGAATAAAAAATTGCTTCTAGAAATGCTTATGCATAGAGAATTAGAGAGTACCACGGAATATTACTTTCGGCCCTTACTTGGCCCCAACCAACTTGTCCTTTTCTGTTGGATGCATCATCACTCTCAACCTTCTTCTAATATTCCTACAAATTCATAATATTTTTTTCATTTTTATTCTTCTTTATCAGATTATTACCTCTTTAATTGTTTTCATATGTCGTTAAAGGTTTTATTCAACAAGGATCACCGACCGAGCTTCTAGTTCTCGTGGATGTTATTCGTGTTTTGTTTGTAAAATTACCGATCAAATCAAAATATAATTACAAAATAGAGACGTATCAGTTACAAAGTATGACTTGTAGTTATGTATGTATAAAGTAATTTTTGAAATTGAGATTTAGGTTTATACCTATAATTTTTTTTTAAAAACAAGTAAAATGTAGCTTGATTTACAAACTTGGATTCAAGATTATGTTTTGATAAGTAATGGTTTTAATTGTTTAAAGAAAGAACAAGTTGGCATGTTAATTGTTTATCTATTTGTGTCCGCATCAATAGAAAAGAAAAGATCCACCGAATCAAACAAGTGCTTTTAAGACACGACTCATATCTACATTGATTGAAGGAGAATGTAGATACGGTTATTGTGAGCTAAAAGCAAAATCTTTTTCGGTCAAATGTACGTCGATTTTTAGCCTCATGGTTGAATCAAATCAGTTATGATGATGTATAAATAGACTGCCTAAACTATGGACAAGGGTTGTGAGGTCGGGATTTAAAACCTGAATTTTCATGTTATGCAGAGTCTTAGAGCACTCGCAATGGGTAATGAGGGGCACCCCTGGTTATGCATTTTTTTTAACCAATAGAAATTGAGATAATTAATTGTGTACATGTGTAGTAATGGTAGTGATGAGTGTTATAACTGTAATTGGTTAGTAATGGGTTATTAATGATGACGTGATACTGACATGACAATTATTGATGCGAGTAATGCTGATTATCACCGTGGTCAAAATTTGAACCTACAATTTACTGTTGTTACATGCGATATGTTCCCCAACACTAATTCACTGTTGTTACAACAATTTATGAATTATAAGTATGTGAATTATTAATTGATAAGTTTGATATTAAAAGATTAGTAGGAAACGAAGTAATATTATTGAGGATGTTACTAATGAATATCTATCATCTCACATAACAGACATGTCCATTAATTAATTAATCAGTTACAATTACAATTTTTAATATAGGTAATATAGTTACATACATGACATAGCTTGTACTCAATTTAGATTAACATGATGTTTGAATAGACACAACCTACCGTTGGCAAAAAAAAAAGTTAGATTCGTTTGATTGGCTATCATGGTATCTATAAAAAACCGTTGGTTTTAATATATTAAATAGGATACATAATCAAACCAATGTGTGTATTTGAATTGAAGTATATCTTATGTCAATAGGGTTCGAAAATGATGAAGGCACGTTTGGGGTTTAAAGATGTTGCCAGTAGCTTTTTGTGAGGATGAATGTGGATTTTAGGGGTAAATTAGGAATTTAAGTTTCTAGATTATTAGTTTTGAGTATAAATTTTAGTTAATTGGTTTAATGAAATGATGCGGATAAATGTGAGAGTTTTAAAGGATATTTATGTAAAATTAAGTTTTGTAAGGATATATACACAATTAATTGTTTGTATAAGGATATGAACGAAATTATGCTAAAATCGTTAATTTTACAAAAAGAAAGTCAAAATAGTTTTTGTTTTTGGTTTTCATGATTACCAAAAACAATAGGTTAAGATTATAGTGAAGTTGTGTTGAAGTTGTAGTTTGAAGATGATGGTAGAGAAGTATGCACTAAACTATACATGTAGAAAGAGTAGCGTCCCCCTCCCACCCCCACATTTGTTGGTGGAAGAATCTTTCACATAACCACCTATATATATTTCAATCACTCACGTTATATATGGTTGGTTAGAGAAGGACAAGTTTGTTTTCAAAGTCTCAATTATATATCTTCCCTACCCAATTCTACGTGACTGACTTTTCATTATTATTATCAATTTCACACAAATAACAATGATTGAAGTAATTTATTCTAATTCTTAGTCTCTTAGGATTATGAATTAAGTATGGACTATATTGAACATTTTCCTTTAAAAAGAAATAGAGTATTTTCTATCACCTGTGATTGAATATTAAAAATTTAGGATTATATTTTTTACATGGACTTTATTGAACAAAACTCTCTTTTTATAATATCTTTTTAATTTATACTTAATTGAGTAATAACATGTGGAGTATATTAAATATTTTATTTGATTTTAACACTTTTATTAATCTTACGAGTAAGAATATTTAGTAATAGGGGCATACAACGTCTCATCCTTTTAATGTATGTCATTATCCATAAATTTATTTGTTTCTACCGTATCCATAGTGTGTTTGGACTAGCGTTTGGTGTTAAGAAAATGCAAATAAAAATCAAAAATACTCAAATAGTGTCCGTTTTGAGGTTGTAGTGTCATGGTGCATGGTTTAAGATTATGACTTTTAAGCTATACACATAAGCTATGATAGCGGGTTTTCGACTTTTCAATTCATCTACCAATTACATTAGTTGTGACTCTAATATACTATTAAATTAATATTTATATTGACATTTATGTATACATGTAATATCACCTAGTTAGTTTGTAAAGATCCTAAATTTTTTAAAAGAAAACAATTTGAATAGGGAAATCTTACTTTTATATAACAACTTTATATACACACACGCATACACATATAAGTTGTAATTTGAGTACAAGGATGTCACAAAAGAATAAAATAACACACTAATAATCACAAACCAACATATAGTTGCACACACATCATATATAAATGTAATCATCGCAACAATCATATATGTGGTCTCCGACAACTAGTAGTCCCAGACTACTAAAAATCACATTGACTTCTAAGGTTCCCGACCTCTTGATGCTACATCAGTATCAGGTTAGTTGCATTAACTAACGGTTTGTCACTCGGTCTATTAGTCTAACACCCCAAGATCCAGATGAATATTTTTAATGAGGAAGATTAAAGTAAAAAAGGTTGACCATGTAGGTCAAATTATACCAATAATAAAAACAAAGTACACAAAAAATAAAGTTACTAATAATAACAATACATTCATGCATAAGGGGTATTTATACCCAAAACTTAACCTTACTATAAAAGAAGCATTTTCATACATTACACACACTTAGTGTGTGCTGGTCATTGTTGTGTCACCTGTTTGTGTGTTAGTAATTAAAATTTCAACTGTTACTAATTTCTGGTTTTAATATTTTGTAACCGACCTATGTAATTTATTGCGTATTAAATTCAACCTAAATTTAGTTTAAATGCTTTAAAATATTGTAAAAGATGTTTTAGTAATTGTACTACTTCTCTTTAAATGATCTTAAGAGCTAAATTCTTTATACAACAGTAGATATTAAAAAAATTATTTCAAAGTCCTCAATATTAAAAAAGAAAAAAATTATAACAACATATTAATTATTATTATAAACTATTATTATTATTATTATTATTACTAAGGGATGTCGATATTAAATCTATATCTATACTACTAATAGGGGTGTTCTTCGGTCGGGTTATTCGGGTTTCAGGTAATAAAATTGTTGGTGCAATTAACGATTAAATTATATAAATGTTTTGATAACGCAATTTTAATATTTATTTAAACAAAAGAAAAATATTATTATAAAATTCAAGTTAATATGAAAATAATAAGTTTGGCAAAATAAGAAGTTAAATATAAATTTGCATTGATCACAACATTAATATATCATGATTAAACTTGTAAATTTTATAAAACGTCAAACGCTTGCAATACCAATTAAGTAAAAATGACTATTAAACAACAACGTCACATTTATTGAAAAGTCAATTTTTACTTAAATGTATTTTCATTTATAAAATAATTCCACATGATCTTAAATGTATTTATTTTTTAAATTGTATTTTTATAAAATAGTTTGCCATAATTATTGAACGAAATATATTTTATTCGGCAAATATTTACAAATATGAAAATACATATTTTTGTGTACTAGTAAAATACCATTAAGAGACATTATTAAACTATGTATTATTTTGGTTGGTTGGATAAGATGAGATCTCGAGAATATCTCACCTTGATATTTGTGCACCAGAAAAAGTACATATGTGGCATAATTTGGACCACACATTTCAAGAGCAATCTTGTCTTGATCTTTGTGTCAACTAAAGTACACAATAAAATAATACAATATTCTGAGTATTGATGTGCGTGTAGCGTATCAGTTTTAAATTTATAAATTCGAGTTATTTAGTATGACTACAACACAAATAGGCAAGAGAACCTAATCGTATCGTAGTATAGTAAATAAGTACGGGTGTCGAACACAAGGGG
>JAUEJL010103546.1:0-13051 GCA_032274825.1 Drosophyllum lusitanicum | reverse complement strand
TTTATTTTAATGTTTTCTAGAGTTTATTTTTAAAATTAATAAAATAGTTTATACAAATAAAGGAAAAATTAAAAAAAGACATGTTACTGTAGAATTTTTTTGTGATATTGAATCGCGTGAATAACGTATCATTATATTTTTTAAAGAGACATGTTATAAAACAAAAATTATTCGTCACCGTAGCATTGCGCGGGTATGATGCTAGTATATCTATAGTACTATATAAATCATTTAACATTCTCTCTCCTATATAAATCATTTAACATTCACTCAATCTTTAACTATTTCATTTTCTCTCCTAATTTACTTAAATTTTATTGATTTAAAATATACTCTCACACAAACACAATTATCTACCTATATCAACATAATTTTTAAAATCTATTTAAATTTTCTCTCCTTATTTCATAAATATAAATCTTCTTTCTTATTTTAATGTTTCTTAGAACTTATTTTAAAAATTAATAAAATAGTTAATGGAAATTAACTTTTTTTTAAAATGGACATGTTGCTAAAGAAAATTTTTTTGTGACATTGAATAGCACGAATAACATATCATTAAATTTCTTGAAAACAACATGTTGTAAAACAAAAACTTATTCGTCACCGCAGCATTGCGCGTGTACGATGCTAGTTTAGTTTTAATTGATATTTAAGACAATAACACAATTTTTCATAGCTATAAGGCCATCCGTAGCGCCACTACGGGTTGGCTTGGGTTCAAAGGGGAACACCCCTACAAGGGTCTCGGGTTCGCCCCTTCCTCCTCCACCTCGGTCCGCCAAACCGAACCTTTTCTCTTTCTTTTTTATGTTTTATTTTTTTACTTAACGGCTAGTTTAAAATTAATTTTTTTACTTCAAATGGCTATATGACTGTTTATATATATATTACTTATCCTGTGTCCTCTATATATATATACAAACACATTTCGTTAAATATTTTCACAATACAATTTCTTTCTTCCCTTTACTTCTTTCAAATATTAATTTTTGTTTTACAAAATATGGAATCACCCCCACATGTTTCATCAAGCGATTCGTCGGATTCTGTATCAACTGATGAGTAGCTTTGGCAGGAAGAAGAAATTTTTATAGGGTTGATTCGAGATGCGGCAAACTTGCTTTTTGTAGCACCATGGAGTCGTTAACCAGAATCAGAAGTCGAAACATAGAAAGATGTCGGGTAGCTGCAAATGAGCGGTTGTTAAATGACTATTTTGACGATAACCTTGGTTATATGTTTAGACGGCGGTTCCGCATGAGCGGACGACTATTCGAACGAATTGTTAACGATCTACAAGCAGGGTGTGCTTATTTTAGACAGCTTTGCGACTGTAGAGGGAAAAGAGGTTTTTCTCCGATACAAAAGTGTACTTCTGCTATTCGGAAATTGGCGTACGGGGTAGCCTCCAACTCGCTTGACGAGTACTTGAGGATGGGAGAAAAGACGGCACGGGATTGCCTACACAATTTTTGTAGAGGTATTATTGAGCTTTATGGTAGGGTTTATTTACGGAAACCTACTTACTATTAATGAAATTTTTATTTTTATTACTTGCTATATTTTTATTTTTATAGAATTGTTTAAATATTTTATTTTGTTTAATATATAAATGTATAATTATATAAATAAATAAATAAGTGGAAAAAAGATTGCGTTGACTTGGGTTGGAGGTTGGGTGCTACTTGGGTTTTAGGTTGGGAAAGAAAAAGTAAAAAAAGTTGACGTGGCATTTGAGTTGATTTGGGTTCAAAGGGGCACTACTAATGGCCTAATAATATAGGTGCAGTATTAATAAATTGTTTTTAATACTGATTTTTTAAATTTTGAAAAATTATACTACTTTTGATATTTTTTTTTTGTTTTCTAAAAGTAAAACAAATTGTTGAAGGTTATATTTCATACTAATACTTGCGTGTTTTTGCTTTAATAGTTATGTGTTTCTTTTGAGAGTTACATTTTATACTAATATTTATGTGTTTTTGCCTTAATTACTTCTTTTGAGGGTTTTATATATCTCAAGAAAATAGTTAATTGTCGATGTGTCTTTTAGAACCTAGATCAGTTTCTTATAGAAATTTAGGTCTGTTGTTTTTTTATTTCTTATAGAAGTATGGTTTGATTTCTTCTTCGGGCCCTACTTCAACAAGTGTTGATCTAGTAAATGATTGATTGGGTTCTTTTTTGTTTTTCATCATCGTCTTTATTTCTTGCCTCTTGGAGTCAATATAAACGAGTTCAATTGCTTCTTTATTTTTAAGCTTATGGTTCCATTGTTAATTTGTCGAATTTTTTGTTTTGTTCATGAATTGTCTTTTTTAGATCAGGGCTTGATTCTTTCAAATTTCAACTAGAATTTTTTATTAGCATTGTCGTATTTGCCAATCAGTGATATTTCTACTTACAACTTGGCATAAATGTGGAATCCCAACATTTGAATTCAAGAAACATACCTGTCATCTTTGTTCCAAGAAATTTTACACAGATTACATTATATTAATCAATTATTCCGATTTCTCTTTATGTTATGATTGAAGTAAATTTAGGGGTGAGCGTGGTTCGGTTTTCGATTCAGTTTTATAGCTTTTTCGTTTTAATCATCAAGATTTGAAACCACACAACTATCATTGTAAAGCTATGAAATTAATGGAGATTGAATCTATATTAAATACATCAAGATTCGTGCCACCTAATTCAAGCTATATATATTGCAATTAATAAAAGGAAAATGTTTGAAATATGTTTAAAATTTAAAGCCAAAGTTGAAACAAATCAAAACTAAAAGCAAATCGATAAATAACATATTAGCAAAACTGAAAATCGAGATGAACAACAAACTCTAGATGAACTTCATACAACTCAGAAAACTAGAATATGAAAATCGAGATAAACGACTAGAAATGGATTTCTATATTAAGTGAAAATGGATAAAATCGAGAAGAAGTGAACTCGTCGACTCGAAATGAAGCGATCGATGTAGGTGAACTCAATTGAGTAGTCCGACGACTAAACAAAGTTGCAACTGCGAACGAGATCTGGATTAGTGTGAGACCTCTTTGGTGGAACCCTAATGTAAATAGGGGCGGCTATGTAAATTGGAAAGTCATAAGGTATTTGATTTTTTGGGCATGTATATTTACAATATTCCCCATTAGAACGGTTTGGTTTGGTTAATTTTTCAGTTTTTGAAATTGTAAAAACCAAAACTAAACTGAAAAATTCGGTTTTTGAAAACTTGAAAACCAAAACCGTCGGTTGCTATATTAATTCGATTTTTTTGGTTTTTGGTGTGGTTTCATTTTTTTCTACTCACCCCTAGAGGTAATTTCACATATGTAATGTCCCAATTGTTTTGTTTGTACATTTCAGTCAATACATAGTATAAGTCTTCAACCACAAAGTAGAGTTTACAACCATAAATAAATCAAGTATTAGAACATTGTTTTAAACAACGGAAGCAAGTATTTTTAGAATTTTACTGTCACGCTCAAGCCTTCGCTTTGTCCATACCCGAAGTTCCAGAAAAGTGCAACGTATCAATAGGTAAGCATGAAGCTTAGTAAGTTCTCACAACACTCATAACTTCTACAATATAGCACAATATTAGGTAACTCGTAACACCACATCACATCATATAACGCTACACAGGCGGGTAAGCTACACAAGATTGCCAAGGCTATAATAATAGGTGCCAAAGCTGCGCATGGTTATCACATCAACATCTAAGAGTACATTTTCACACATGAACAGCCATTATGATTAAGTTAGTGAAAACTCACCTAATCAATAGCACGATGTAACGTAGTAAAACATCAGCAAATCCAGAAGTTAGACAAGTCTACATACAAGAACCTACAATCGAGGCTCCACTAAATCAGACACTAAGTAAGGGTTAACATCACACACGACATTAGAACTTCCAATAGACTCCAAAACCTCTAAGTGCTAAGACATTTGCCAATCCAGTGACCTTGGGTCACTTGTGATTCTAAGAACCCACACTTATCGAGATTCAATGACCTGGGTCAAACTCTCCCTTAAGAACCCTTTAAGAATCAAAATCTCCCAAAACTTAAGCATTTCAACTAATCTTTGTTTCAATAGATTTCTAGTATCATTTTAATAAACCCCTACCGATTAATTGCATTTTAATCCCTTTTAACATGACCTAAAGGCGATTATTGTTCTCGGTTTCATAGTTGAGGAACACAGCTCAAAACTCAACTAATCGTATAAAGTATTAATGAAATGATATAAACTCGGTACCTAATTGATTGTAAGAATATAAGGAATCATACCTGATTAATTTTTACCAAATTCCAAGCGATTTGGTGAAGAAATGATGATGATTCTCTTGATTTCCTTCTCGGTTTGAACACGGCTGGCACACACTCACACTAAATATTAAACGCAGCCACAATGCAAACTTATGGGGCCTTGTGGCATAATTTGGTATTTATACCCTCCTTAAGTATTCCCAATTTCCAAACACACCCTTTACATTTAAATGAAACAAGCTACACACACCTAGACTAATAAACTCCATTCTCATTAATAATCAAATAACAGTAATACATTATTACAAATTGGATAACGAGTATTAAAACATGATATATGATTATTTTACGTACGGTGTTACATCTTCTAGTGACTTAGATTTTTTTTGTTATGTAGGTATTTGAAATAATTGGTATAAGTCCGCCTTTTTTATTATTTTGTCTATCAAATTTTATTAGTTTTGTCATTATGTAAATACTTAGACACAATATTTACGTATTTAAAAAGTATTTTTATACTTAATAAATTACTTTTTTAGGTTTACTCGCAATAAAAATGGTTCTCAAATAACTTTTCCGCATATATATATGTATATATGCGGAAAAGTTATTTGAGAATCATTTTTATTGCGAGTACCGCAAAAAACAATCTTAGCCGTCCAATTTTCTCTCCTTCAATTCCATCATCCACCCATTAATTCATCTCATGCACTTTACCAAATGAATGGTCAAGACTAGTTCTTGCGGTACTCGTAATAAAAATGGTTCTCAAATGAGTATGGAATTGTTTTGTGGACTAAAATTGAAATTACCAAATGTTATAAAATGGGTATGGGATTGTTTTGTGGCTAATATTTAAATAAGGGAACTAGAGGGGTTGTTCTTGTCATTAGCTCAAAGTATTGCATATACTTTTCAAGCTAATTTCAATTGATTTTGGTAAATTCAAGTAGAGAAGGTGATCGTTGCCGAGTATTTGCTAATTACTTTTCTATCAACAGTAGATTAAGATGAGTTACACGATCCCTATTAACAAACTAGATGCATATGTATGCTATGTATATAGTGTGTTGTTAATGTGTATGCTATGTATATAGTTACACGAGGAGAATTTTTTACTAGACCTAGATGGAAATGTAATTGATTTAGGGACTAAGTTTGTATGTCTGAAAGATAATGGGATTAGGAAGGGATCGTTAGGATTAAGTCCGGTTAACCCTCATTACGCTTGAAAAGTAGAAAAAACGGCACTTTCTCTTTGGGTGGGGGTGCTCTCGACGGCAGCAAGAAAAAAAGAGAAGAAAGATTAAGAAACCAATATTGATTTTGTGTAGCAATCATTTTGTAAGTATCTCTGACTCTTAATCTTGTGTTTCACCTGATCTGTTTTAGGATTTCCAAGGTTTTATTGTTGTTTGATTGGTTCTCTCGTTCGAACAGAGGGGAAGAAAAGGGTTCGATGCTTTTGGAGGTTTAATCATAAATTGCTTAGGTTTTGTTAATTATGAATAATGGAATAGGAAAGGTTGATTTTGATTAAAAGTCAAAGATTAATTGGTTTGACTGGTGCTCTGTTCATCGACTGCTACTGATAATGTTAAGATTATGATTTGCGATTCTAAGTGTTGCAAGACTTCCTTTAGATTTGCGATTTGTTGTATCAAGCTGTGAATTGCGATCCCCATGATAAATTAAGGATATTGTTTTCTTTAATTGTGAGTTTTGGTGGTGGAAACATACAAACACAATCCATAATTTGACTAAAACGTAGGACCAAAAATGTAATTAGCTCTAAAAAATGTTAAAGAGTTTGAATTGGACCAAATCCGTAGTTTTAAGCCACATGAACAATTTTCTATTTTGTGAAAATCACAAATTGAAAACCAGATTGTAATTTAGTCTAAATTATAGTGATTAAAGTTTGAAATCTCAATTATAGTGTAAATTGCATAGTGATATGTTCTTTGGTTCTTCGATTTCAATTTGGTCGATCTTATTACAATCCATGGAAGTCAATTTCGCTCTCTTCAATCGAATTTCAACGGTGTGTGTGATCTTGTAGACCTAGGTGTTTGCAGTTTGATGGTGGTGGATGACCATGGTGGAGGTGATAGTTTTCTTGAGAAGATATTACAATTTACAAGTGATGCTTGGGTTTTTTATTGTTACCAATATTTAAAATATTAATTAATGTATTAAAATTTATTAAATTTAAAAGAGATGGATAAATTAATATGAATAAAGGAAATTTACTCTCTTTATGTTGACGAGAGACCAAATAATAAGAAGTTCACCGCTCCTTTTTGGATTGTATGTTAGGTTGCAATTTATGCTCTATACATGCGTTTAGTGGAGATTTTTGGGAGTGTATAACTTGATGGAGTGAGATGCTTTGTATTGTACTGGACAAGGTTGTAAAACCCGCTCGGCGGTATACAGTTGGTGATTAATCGGTTTCTTTGATGGGCCCTAAATTACAAAGGAATTTATTTAAAAAGAATATTAGCAATATCCTAGCAAAATAAGTTAATTACCATCAAAAACTTTAACAAGCTTGAAAAATAAAAACCATAGGTCTATAATTAGTTTAACCCTAAATATAACTCCCCTTCCACTTCTTAGACCCTAAACAAATTTTTTTGTTTTTTGTTTTTAAATGAAGTCAAACATTTTGTTGACCGCCGACAACCGCCAAGGATCGTCGAGGACCGCCAAGCATCGATTTTGACCATGCCCGATAAGTTTGACCATTAAATGATTTCTAGGTCGGTTGGCCGCTGACAACCGCCGAGACACCGATTTATCGGCCATCAAGACCGATTTTTACAACACTAGTACCGGACTAGTTTCATAAATAATATATTTGATTTGATGGAAAAAAAGAGTAAATTACATTTTTCGTTTATGTTTTGATTAAAATTATGGATTTAGTCTCCAAAGTCATAATTTTTATGGGTTTGTTCCCTTCTGACCTGACTTTCTTACATCATTGGTCGCTTTCCAACTTGAAATGACCAATGTATCCTTATACTTTAATTTATTCATTATCTTTTAGTTTTAATTTATTTTAAATATCACTTAGCTATTAAATAACTATATAATTAGTTTTAATTAATGTTAATCCTTTTTCTTTGACATACTTCCTATCGTTGTTTTTTTGCCACCTCCATATCTCCGGTCAACAATCTAGTCACTATATCCGGCTACCAAACTCAACCATATCAATATTGTGTTACAATGAACACAAAATCAAAATGGTAGAAATCGATCAACATAGTTTCAAAATTGGACCTTTTAAAATGAAACTAATAGATCAACAAATATAGAATCAAAGAGGAACAAATCAATCAACAAACATAGAATCAAAGTGGAACAAATGGATCAACCACACAAAATCATATTGAAGGAAAAACAAACATAATTCATAGTGAACAAACCGAAAAGCGCAAACAATAAATCCTAGATCCAAAACATTTTAGACAAATCGACTTGTCCATTTTGAAGGAAACACACACACAACAGTAAACCGTATGCCAAAAAATTCTAGAATTAAATAAAGAACAAAAAACCAAAGAGTAAAGGAGATGAGGGGACACAATGACATTGTCAAAGGGAAAGAGGGTGACCGATGTTAGTGCAGTGCATTGGAGATGTGCCGAAGGTGTAGCGGAGGTGAGAAAGGAGATTTTATGTTTTAGTGTGTTTGATAGACTCACAGTTGATAGATGTTTAGAGACAATGCGAGTCTTTTTATAATTTTTTATGATAGCTAAATATTAAATACAATATAAAATTATTTAAAAATGAAAAAAATCAAAATAAATTAATATAATTAAGTTATTTTAGTCATTCCAATTTTGGGAGGGACCAATAATGTAATAAAGTCGGGTCAAGAGGGAAGAAACCTGTAAAAGTTACAGACCCAATCCACAATTTGACTAAAATACAGGACCAAAAATATAATTAGCTCTAAAAAAATGTTAAAGAGCTCTAATTGGGAGGAATCAAACCCATAGTTTTAAGCCACATGAACAATTTTATATTTTGTGCAAATCACAAATTGAAAACCAAATTGTAATTTAGTCTAAAAAGCAAAGTGAGATAATCTTTACACTTTACTCAATAAAAAATGATAATATTTCTTCCTAATAAAAAGAACTTCTACATGTGCAATACGATCATAAAATAATTTATATTAAAAAAGGGTATGATACCCTACATCATATTGAGAAGGATCCGATTATAACTCGCATGTTGCGGGCAGAGCTTTGAAGTGAACAAAATATAAAACTAACACCTTAGCAGAAGTATGTTAAAATTAAAATGAAAAAACTAAACATTTAAAATGCAATAAGCTATTTGATCATATTCAAAGTCAATTCACATTCTATTTTTCATATTGCTTACAACATAAATATTATTAAGTCCTTACAATCAAAAAATATTTTAATTAAAGAAAAAAAACTCTCACATAACTATTCTAATTTTTTTTTTCAAACATAAATATCAAATTTAATATTTGTTAGAAACGAGGAATTCTACTAGTAAGGAGGTTGTTGAATTATTGACCTCCAAGGTACCAACAAATTTGCTAGTTTGTTGTCACTTTGCCGTAATTACTTTTCTTAATACTATTATAATCAAATATGTATAGTTTTTAAGAAAAAATGATTATTTCATAGAAAAAATAATTAATCCATAAAAAGTAAATGATTTACTAACTTGTCGGTTAGTTTTAGGATTTTATACCTTGTAAAAAAATCAATAACTTTCATAAACTAATCACCTTCTTATAAAGAAATTTACTGTTCATTACACAACAACTTCATAATAAATATTATTATTCATAAAGTATTAACATCTTAAATTTTTTTACAAAATAGCATCCAAATTTAATAACTTTTTTTAATTCTCAAATATATTAGAAAATTAAAAAAAACGAAATCAGGAAAAATAATAAAATCCGCTAAAAAAGACTTTTTTTCTGTGATATAAAGCTTCTTAAATTTCATAAGAAAGATCATAATTAATAAAGCAAAAAAAAAAAAGCACAAGAGGCCGGCTTAATATAATTTGTTATTTAAATGTAGAAGCAAAGTTAAACTAAATAAATACGGACTAATTAAGAAAAAAAATACAATAAATAGTTAATAATGAAGAGACAAATGGTTTAAAAATACACTACAATTTAATACAACATTTTCTTTTAATTAATTCGACTACCAGTCTATAAATTTCATATCACCATTAGAAATTGATCGTGTTATAAATGTACCATCATGATGTGTTGTAGTTGAGAGGTAGTGTTTGATCATACTTGAATCCATCATATCTTCTTCATCTTCATCTGCTGCATCATAAACAAGTCTCACACCAATCTTCTTCACCTCAACATCATCATCATCATCATCATCATCATCATCATCATCGTCGTCATCATCATTGTATTTGTCTCCTCCTCTGATTGCAAACGTAACAAAATCTTTTGCTTCCTCCCATCTCCTTTTACTTCTTACGAAAGACAACCATATCATGTCTGAATCATACTCATTTAAATAGGATCTTGAACCAGATTTATCCAAAGAAGCTCCATCAAAGTTGTTCACATAAAAACTTATGTGACCAAGGTACTTTTTAGGCGTGAAAACAACACAAATTGCATATCCCTTAAACTTATTGTAGCACCAATCTGGAGGTATTTCAACCTTTATATCACTTCCCATACATTGATTTGGAAACCATTCTGGAATCCGATTTCCATGATACATCATATCCATTTCCATTTCCTTTCTATGGTAAGACTCTACTTCATTGAAGAATTCAAATATGTTACTTTGCATATCTAAATTTCGAAGCAAAGGAGAAAGTTTGTCTCCGGAGCCATTGGAAGTCATACATGTGTTCCATGGTTGAGACTCCTCACTTTCAATCCTAAAATTACTACCCAAAAATTTTGGACAACCAGATGCATAAAGATATACAAGGCTATCATTAAGTTCCGGAAACACTTCTAGCTTCTTGCAACCACTAATATCAAGTTCATAAAGACTAGAAAGCTCACTAAAACTTTCAGGCAAGCTAGTAAAACTATTTCCACTCAAGTTTAAAATGCTTAGACGTGATAAACCTCCAATGTTTTCAGGCACTTCCGATATATTGCAACAAGATGCATCAAACGTTGAAATGCTAGGTGGAAGTTTGGGAAACACTTCCAGCTTCTCGCACTTATCAATTTGAAGAATTGTAAGACGAGAAAGTTGGCTTAAACTTTCTGGCAAGCTAGTAAATATGTTTTCACTCAAGTCTAGCTTTTCTAGACATGATAAACCTCCGATGTTTTCAGGCACGTGTAATATATTGCACCCCCTAAGATTTAAAGAACGTAACAAAGGTAAACCTCCGAATGAAGACAATACCAAACTTTGTGGTAAACATGAAGGCCGAGATATTGTAGTCGACTGCTGACCAAATGAGGATATTCCAATAAGGTTGGTTAATGAGAATACAAAAGAAGGAAGTCTTCTTATGCCAATCCGATCAATATGAAGCTCCAATAGGCTCTTAATCTTGCCCAAGGCTCTAGGCAGATGGTCCAACCTTATGCACCCTGTCAGATTCAGAACTCGAAGAGAATCCATTTTCAATTTATAAGGAAAACTCTTAAGGCGTTTGCAATTTTTCATATTAAGGACGACAACACTCTTAAGCATCCCAATTGATGGGTGAACTTCAACCAAACTCACACAACCTTCTAGAATTATTTCTTTGAGATTTGTCATATGCGTGAAGTCAGGTGTAATTATTAGGTTGTGGCAGTGACTTAGCTTCAAAATCTCCAACCTTTTAAATACCTGAAATAATGGGTTTTAATTCAAAAAATGACTTTAAACACAAAAGATGTATTAAAGCAAGTAAATACGTACCTTAGGTGTAGTCCAAAGACTTTTTATACAACTGTATGACAGATCGATGGCAAAAATATTTTCAGGATAAAAGTCCGAAGGGAAGAACTTGAAAGGACATCCATGCCAGTAAAGATAGCTAAGATTGTTGGATAAATATCCCAACCTTCCAAAAAATTTCACATTCGGGTTCATTGGCATCTTTAGGATCCGCAACTTTTTCATACTCCCAAAAACAACGTTGCTAATGTCATACTTTTGACCGGATATCTTTGTGCAAAGATTAATAACTTCAACCGCTTCTGTTGCCTAGATCCAAGTAACAACAATGTTAGATAATATGTAATATAAAAAAAGCATGCGATTTAAATATTGAAATATGCCATTGATTATACATATATGTAGCAAAACTAATTAAAGAATATCATGCCATTTTTTACCTTGTTTTCACTCAATACAAGATAAATCTCGTGTGATTGACCCAACAACCTTCTCCGATTCATAAATATGTTGGATTCTTCACGTTCAATTTCCCTTGCCATGCTTCGAATCAATTCATGCATTTGAATTGACATATCGACCGGAGATATTTTAATTAATGACTTATCAACTAGAACTTCCATATTAGTATCCGGAAAACAATCATGGCTGCGTAGAACATTCGCTGCAAAATCTTTATTTTCACCTATTAAGGAGTATGCAATATCAAGAAAGATCCTCTTCTGATCAAAGTCTAACCCATCATAACTTGGTCGAATTTTTTGTTGTATCTCTGCATTAGGGTATGTCTGGAGTCTATCCAATTCACTTTTCCAAATATTTACAGGCTTTTCAAGTAGATGCCGACCAATGACTTCGAGAGCCAAAGGGTGTCCTTGCAGATGTTTCACAACTTGTTCAGCAAGCTCACTGAAATAATGATCTGTAGCATGTTTTTGGCCAAAAGCATGCAAACAAAAGAGCTCAAAAGCTTCATGAGATGGTAAAACTGGCATTTCATATATCTCCACATTATAAGACCTTAGAAATTGTGTCTCTTTGCTTGTGAAAATGACTAGACTTCCTGGGAAAAGCCAATTAAGTGAATCTGCTACTTCTTTTACATGGTCCCGATGATTCACATTATCCAATACAAGCAGGACACGCTTAGATGCCACTCTTTGTGTTATTATTTTAATTCCATCCGCACTCGTCCGTATCTTCGTATCTCTTGTTCCCATGATGTCATTAATAAGTTGCATTTGGACTTGAGTTGGGCATTGTCGTTGTAAGACTCCTTCGACATCTTCACAGAAGCAATGTCCCTCAAAGTAGGTAGTCATCGAGTTATAAATAGCTTTAGCAAGGGTAGTCTTTCCTAACCCGCTAAAGCCACAAATTCCAAACATGTGAACCTTATTTGATCCGACAAAACGCAGCAAATTCAATTTTTTTACATGGGCATCAACACCTACCAGCTTCTCACCAACGAGCAAGGGTGCATCCAATAACCTGTACAAGATATCTCTTGAGATGTTGGCAATGAATTTTGCCTCATACCTGTTGACCACAACATATATTCATCATGAGTTTTAGTAGAACTAGCACATTATTTGGTATTGGATAAAAACACTAGACATTATGTATAGTTATAAAATTATCCTCTTTTAATTTAAGTGAGAATTACCCATTTGTGAGATCCTCGAGATCCCATCCAGATAAGTTGGTAGCCTTGAATAAAGCTTCTTTCCATGTGGCCACCTCTGTTTTATTAGACACAAGATGCTTTTCAAATGCTTTTGCATAGCTTTCGGTTTGTTTCCTCACGACATCAGGCTTAACATCATAAAAGATTATGCGAACCTCATATTTGGGCTCTGCCATTTCCTT
>JAUEJL010103535.1:0-13051 GCA_032274825.1 Drosophyllum lusitanicum | reverse complement strand
CTGCAAGACATGACTCTTACTGATCTTGTCAGCACACCGCTATGTGTTAAGCTAGCAATGCTTGCTTAAGTACGATATGTATGATATGATATGTATGATGCGTATGCTGCATGACTCACTGTATTGATGCTTATGCTAAGTATGTACTCACTAGCTAAGTGTTAGCTAATGGTGCTATGATTTCCCTTTTCAGGTAAAAACTAGAAGGCCTGGTGAGGCGGGTCACTTTTTGATGGAAATGCCCCTTGTGGGTTGGAACACTTTATGTTGTAATGTATGTTTGATATTATGGTCGGTTCCTGTTGTAGGTAACACCAATGAATGTTTTGGAAACAAAGATGATGTAATTAACCATTGGTTAATATTAAAAGAAAAATTTCCGCTGCTAAACTTGAATTATCACTAAAGTAACTGTTTTCAGAAGTGGTGTTACAGATACACATGGTAACAGTCGAAAATGATAAAAATTCACATGATTCAAAATGATAACATTTTGGTATCATCTTCATATGGTTTGCATTTTCGAAATAAAATTTTCAGAAATATGGGAAGAGTGGTTTTGTTTAAAAGAGGATTAAAAAATGAGTAGATTGGTATAATTTTTTTTCTCAAATTCTCAAAATTGAAATAGTTATGATCATTTAAAGATTTAAGTGATAAATAAAAATTTAAAAAAGAAATTTTTTAGAAAGGCTTTAAAGAGACGTGGGTTTGGAACTTTTTTTTACAATTCCTATTTTATCTTTTTAAATGAGTGGTTAAGAATTGGACTTTGAGTTCTCTGTTTAAGGGTAGTACTATGTGGATCTTCACCCTAAACATAATCCAAAGATATGGAAATAACGTGAAATAACTGAAATATAATTGGCCGGAGATGAACACAAGAAATGAACTTGGAAGATTCGGTCGGAGATGATTAAAAGTATGAAAATCCAAGTCGACTGGGATGAAATGGGTGAAGTTTGGAAAAGTTAATATTGAAAAGATTATTAATAATAATAATAATTTTTTTGATTTATTTTAAAGTATGAAAATCCAAGTTACACGACATGTCATTAGCCACATCATTAAAATCGTGTCACATCAGCGAATTGAATGACCTGCTACACCAGGTTAGATACATTTGTTGGTAACTTTTGAGAGTTCAATACACTATATAGTAACTCTAAAAGTTTGATACATAAAATAACAAAAGGTGACAACTTGAATACGTTTTCACGTACTAAACCCAAATTTTTGCTATATCCGACTTGTTATATTTTATTATTTGTTGTGTAATGTGAATTGCCATTTTTCTAGATTAATACATCATGCTAAAGAATGAGAGAGGATGGAGAAAGTGAGAGGAAGACATCCCATAGAAGGTTTAGATTTTACATTATAAATAGTGATCTTTTATGTTTCAAGGGTACTATGAGTGAAAATAAGTCTTAATAATACAATCAATCTTTTAGTTCCTTCTCTTATTAGTTTCATGAGAAGCTGCTAAAAGTGTATTTAAATACTTAAATTGTTTATAAAAAATTAATAATCATACTATAAAAGGGAAATTGATGCTTGTGTTGTTGCCAACATTTAAGATTGGGTGTAGTTCAAGTATTTTGAAAATATTGTGATTATTTAATAAAATTAGATGGGTTTGGAATGTGAATTTTGTGTCCTTTTTCTTTTTATAAAACATAAAATCATATGTTACATGTTATTCCTTTTAGCATATCCGACTCAATTCAATCCAATTTATCTTAGTCTGAAAATTTTTAAGCACATTAGGTTTATCACTTACTGCTACAACAATAATACCGGATCCTTTATAACAAACAGGGTGTAGACGAGGTAAGACATTGATAATCATACTTTTACTCACGATAAAGAGACTGTTTTTCAAAATACCTCCGACTAAGAAGAAGACGAACACCCGTAGTGTCTTCACATTTTCTAGTTATTTTAAAATATTTTTGTTATTATTATTATTATTATTAATATTATTATAACTTATTAAAAAAATCATTTACCGCTAGATACAAATAAAGATCCCATCTTTTTGCATCTAGAAAATACGACAAATACTAAAGTCCAAGCTCCTAAAAAAACAATTATAGGAATCTTGCCTACGTTTGACTAGAGGCCGACGCGTGCTTGGTTAATTTAATTACTCCACTTAATTTCTCACTTTCATGCTTTGTTTGAAAATTAATAACTAATAACGACAACCATGTTTTTGATTGTGATTGTGAAATCTTAATTTTATAAATAAATTCTAAATTTCTTGGTCAAAAAATTAGTTGTTTATTCATTCATTACTCGTTCAAATTCACTTTCTTTTGTTTTTCGACGGTACTTTTTTGAGAAACTTAGGTTGTTAATATTTAAATTAACTTGTAGGCTTGTATTATTAATGAATATAATATAATTGGAAATTAAACAATACTAATTAGAAAGTGATATAGAGAGTGAAAGTGATTTTTGTCTCTCATTGAAAACATAAGATGTGAAAAGAAACATACATGCTCCCGTTCATAAAAACATTAAGACCGAATCAAAACATATTCGGATCAAAATAGTTTGAATCAAACTTGTTCATTAGTAATAAACAGATAGAGGTAATCATAGTTCAGTTTGTTTTGGTTATTGGTCAAAACCGAACCATTAACCGAATGTTCAATTTTTACATTTTTATAAGCAAACGGTTATGTTTGTTAGTTATTTTAGACTTTTCAGTGTAACGTAAAATTTTTAGCTAAATATTGGCATGAGTCAGAGCAGCGCGGAGTGCACATTCGTTTAAATCTTAGCTAGTGTCCTAGACCTAAAACAACAAAGGTCAAGAAGCCTGCACCCCTAGATGTGTCCATTGATGATCGAATCTAATGCTTCTGAACTAATGACCTTGCTTAGCTGATACACCACCCTGCCATCATCAGCCCCTCCCAAATAATACCCCGCCAAGCGCTCTACCCCGAAGAAAGATACACAACTCATCTCACATGATACTTTTCTTTTTAATTAAAAATGGGGTAGAAAGATGCCCACATTGGGGTTTTTTTGGGGTAGAAGTATGAAAGATGTGAGAAAGAAAAAGAAAAACTGATATGACACTAATATAGACAGTGACGTATTTGGGCAGAAAGATAACCACATTCGTTACCCTAAGATGGGTGTGATATATAGAATTTATATGGAACGAATTTCCTATTCATGACAAAAAGATATACAGTATAAAAGCTCAAGTGAAACATAATACGCACATGAATTATTGTATATCTACATTCTTTCAACATTCCCCAACTAAAATCTACTATAACTCAAGAGTCGTATATCCTGACTGAACTTCGGATGGTCTGCCTACAAACTGGGCATTTGGGAGAGAAATCCCGCTCAACCGAGAGTGCACATCGCGGGCAACAGACAAGATGCCCACAAGGTACAAATGCAGACCGCCGTTGCCTCATCAAGCAGATCACACACAACTGCCCTTCTGGAACATCGGCCCCCTCTTCTTCTTCTGCCACATCACCTTCCTCCCCATTAATTTCCTCAGCAGCAGCGTTTTGCTGTCGAATCTGCCTTTGTTGTCTCCACTCCTTCAGTCTGTTCCAATTCCTGATATGCAGTAGATAAAATTTGATGAGAATCTGCACTTGGTTCTGTAAAGGCCACTAAAGATAAAGCATTCTACTCGAGAAACCAAAAAGAGGCGGACAAGAGGGCTTGGCTAACATGCAGGTCAAAACAGGCAGGTTACGTTGGCCTACCCACAAACCCTTCTTTATCAAATTTTTTTAGATTTTTTAATGTTTAACTAACATGTTGAAATCTATTACAAAAACTATATTTAACTTATTTTAATGGAACTATTTAGAAGGTATGATGCATTTTAACACACTTCAAGGTTTGCGTTCCACCCTTTTAACTCATTTCCTCTTTTAAGTAATACTTTTAACAGAACTCAATTGACCCATTAAAGATAACACATCGCTCAAATAAACCTAATCCAGGTACATAGAAGTGTAGAACAATTAAAAGATTTTTTTTTTTTTTTGAGGGGGGAGGAGGAATCATATTCCAAATACTGATTTCAGAGTAAAGCCCATATAAGCCCTGTCGCCTCTAAAGTTGCCCCATCAAAAAACAATAGAAACTTAGAACGACAGAAGCTTGGTATTGACTGCATAAATACAATTTGATCCCAAAACTCCCACATACATAATTTGAAAGCAAACAAATAATATAGATACTATGACATATTTACAGCCCTGCGAGGCTAAAAACCATTTGCCATGTCCATAAATAATTCATATTTCATAGCATGGAAACATCAACATTTTCCTTTTTGAAAAACCTCATGGAAATTGTGAATGTTTCCTTTTTTAAGAGACTCTGCATGTAAAAGTACCCCTTTTCATGGTCATGATTACAGAAGATTATATATGTGTTGATTTCGATCAAAAAGACACCACCATTTTGTACAAAGTTTATTTGTCATTATTAAAATGCGGTTAACTAGAAAGAAATCAGAACAAGCTGCCTCGGCATTAGGCAACTAAATAACAATGTTATAAGAGAACTTTTTATAATGTTATATATCAGTGTAGGGAAAAATAAATACAAGGCTCAACTGCTTTTCATTGGTCTGCAATGAAGGCAACACTTATGCCTCACTTAAACTCCCACATAGTACACCCAGGACTAAATAGCCAGAACTTCAAAAGCAGCCTAAAATTGAAAGTCGATAGAACACCTTTTCACATAGCTGGAAAAATTTAACCACGTTTGGGAGGAAAGCAATGAGCTACAGTACCTTACAACAGCATAGCCAAGGATACCGGTTGCTAGTGAACCGACAACAACTGCACTCCAAAACAAAACTTTTGTCCTGAAGTCGAGTTCCACTACCATTTGATGTTTGCTCATATTTGATCTTGCAAGAGCAACGTGAGTGAGTTAGCAGAGCCAAGTATTTCTTAAGTAAAAAACTGGTGCACATGGGACATCAAGATCATTAGTAAGTCAATGCTAAATTCAATCTTCAGAAGCCGGTCTAAAAGGTACCACGTAAGCTTCTTGAATTAAATAACTAAATGTTTCGATATCCCAAAGAAGAGAGTAAGTATTGCATCCATTTAGGAAACTAAATGTGCAGGTAAGAAGTCAAAAGAGGCAAAATTTTTGAAGTACCGTGTTTTGGGAAAGATTGACTAGGAATGGAAATACATAATTCTATGTTTCTTAGTAGTCATATAGGTAAAGATATCATCAGTGTAGTTAAAGGTGAAAGGTGTAACTGAGGTGACCAACACTGCATCTTGCCTTAGATGAGAGGTGCAAAAAGACAAGGGCCAGAGTGAAGTAAGCTGGTAAAAATATCCAGATTGTGAATATGACACAATTTGGGCATAAAAGTGAAAAAATATAGAACCAGAGCATGATATGAAGAGGAAAAAAAGCATAAATACCTTAAATCCTAATAGAAAACAGCTCATATTGATAAATTACCAAGAAAAAAGAGGAACTTAAACAAACTAAAAGGACTAGAATGTTTGTAGGTTTTCATTCCCTTAACTAGAAACCTGTAATCACATAACATAATCACACCCCTGTAATTTATCATGAGATCTCCTAAAAGTAAGTACCTTGTAAAGGCAAATCAATTTGACTACTTGTGGCGACAAAGGCTGTTTCACACAGTGATGTAGGGATAGGTGTCGACATGCCATAAAGAAGACGTCGTTTTTAATCTTATATTGAAAGAGGACTCAAAACCTCAAACTTTACATCAAATGACTATCTAACTACAGGTGCAATTTGGTCTATCAAATGACTTGATGGTTGTAAACACTTTCATGAAGAAACAATGGAACATACTACCACGAAGCTTCCTTCAGTAGTAGAAAGGACTTCAGTCATCTGGATTTTGTCCTTACTGGAAAGGGGATAGCATATTATGAACAATTGACAAGACAATAAGACAAAAGCTTTTAGTGTCAGATATATGGACTAAAGGTTATGTTAGATGGTGTAATGATTTTAACACACAATTGGTACATTTCAGAATGTAATGGTAGTCGGAGGGTCTTAGGGTCATTGGATGGAAATTTTATGGACAAGAAAAATGCCATTGTAACTCTGTAATGTTATACAAAGGTTAAAATTCAAGTTTCTTATTTTTAGGCTTTTAGCTTTAACAATATATGAGCTCAGTAACATAGAAGATGATATGCTGTGGTATATGCTTTTTGTCAGTGATATAGTTGATAAACAATACCAGGCAAGGTCTTAGTGTAAAGTGAAAGAATACACTACCCTAGAAACTAAAGTTTTAGACCAAGTTGAACCATCACACAAATGATTTTGTTTTAAATAAATGTCCACAATTGCACATAAGAATGTATTCACTATTCAAATTTAAGCACATAGCCTTTCAAAAAAAGAATAAGCACATTAAGTTTGCCTTAGTGCCAGTGCCTCTTTATAACCTCCTAATAAATTAATAAATGAATTTAGCTTCACCAATTTACTTTATAGGTTGAATTAAAAGAGCTGATGAGTTTTGGTCTCTATTAACCATGAACAAGAAATAGTTGAATGAATGCACTAACACACACATCGTTAGGCATCAATTAAGCATAGGTATCACAAACATAATCTGATATTAACTAGAAAAATCTTTGGTTGCAAGTATGTCTTTTTGAGATAACATTAGGTCAAAAGGCACATCAATGATCAACCTCGAAACTAGTAAACAATTTTATCCATCTGTCGCAAGATAATCATATTTTAATCAAAAGGGGTGATGATGTATTTTAATCAATAAGTATCGTAGGATGAGAGACAAGTCAGAAATATAAACTCAAACTCACAAGTACATAAACAAGTTCATCATTGCAGTAATAAAGGAAAAGCTTCGTAAAAAATATCCTTACAGGAAAAAGGGTACATCCTTGCATCCCACCACTTCAGGTATACCATTTTTCAAGCTGACAAGGCCAACCGCAGTGATTTCTTTTCCAACGGGTAGAATTTTCTCCTCGTCCAGAAGCCCAACCTTCAACACCAGCATGAAAGATATAACAGAACTAAGATCAAATGAAGAAATGAAAAGACCCAAAGAGTGTAGCAAGATAAACCAAAAGGAAGTATTTCTAGACTTACAGGGTATTCATGACCAAAAAAAGCCTGGAGGAAAGTGTAAGGAGAAGCACTAATAGGCTGCAGATTGTGATATACAGTCGTAAGAGGTAAAGGATGCTTTGAGCCCTCCAAGTTTACGGTCAGGTAATCAGATTGTGGCCACTTACCCCCATCAACAAGGATAAAAGGAACCTAACGAGGAGGAAATCATGGATATCATATTAGATTCTAAAGTGTGAACTGTGAAGATGCATAACATTTTATAAAAAAATCCAGAAAATATTTATTGCATGAAGTTGTCACTATATAGGACAGTTGTGGAAGTGGTTGCCTTCTTACGCTATTAATAAAAAGAACGTACCAAAAGACAAAACTATAATATCAATTGTTGTACATTTATATGTCTTAATAAATAACAGAAGCTCATATAAACAAGCAACTACAGATTATACAGAATATCTGTAAAATATCTATGTAATACAATGACGGATTCACAAGATAACATTCTTTAGACGATACATACACAAATTTATTCATAATTGCCGTATGAAGTCAATAATATGCATTATGAACTAAAGTGGCATTATATTGAAACTTAATGACTGAAAGAGCAAAATATCACACACACACACTATCTAATAAGTGACTATTGCCCCACTTGTCTCTTTTTGATTGGTCAGCTCTTCCATTCCCACTTATTTTTCTTGCATTTTACATTCGTTATGTGTCATATCTCATGAATTAGCATCTATTATTCTACTTTCTCATATTCAGAATTTCTACTTCTTATACTGTGATTTATTTATTAATAAGTTCTATTTTCACCACATTCTATATTTAAATGTCATTTTTTATATTGTCCATCTCTATGTTTCATGTTTTTTAAACAAAAAGACAAAAAGTGAACGTATTTTACATCACTAAATAAATTTCATCATTTCATTGAGATTAATTCTTTTAGATCTTATCACATTTTCTAATAATGAACAATGTTAAGGAAATATGTAAACACATTCGTTATATTACACCGTCCATAATCCCTAGTACACTTAAAATCATCGTAATTTACATATGTGTGGAAATTATAAACATTTATAAGATGTACTAAAAGATACACATGCACACATCAAAGGCCTATAGCCTACGGACATCAAGGTGTGTATGTAAGATGTTCCTTCCTTTTTCAGATTGATCATTCATGTCTTATTGACAAAAGTTTAGAATTTAGGGGGTGTATGAGTTTGTTCATTATATATTTATATTTTATATATTTTTTCATAAAGTTGTCAAGTATGCAACATTTCCATCGACTTCCTATATTTTATATTGAATTCAAGTTTTATTCAAACAATAAATGTAACAAATTATTATTAAATGCATGGAAAAGACGCAATAAACTACAAAGTAATTTCTAATGATACCCGTGCAATAATTGGTTCCTACTCTAGTGTGGATGTGGGTGTATCCTTAGCAGGATCACCAAGAACTGAACCATAATAGAACCGGAAGCAAATTCTAGGCTGCTTAACCACTACAACATACAGAACTTTCTTTTTAGAAACATAGCTATATACAACCAGCGATACTAGCCACCAGAGACCCCACAGGCCCCTTCCAACCATGTTCTGCTACTGCCTGGAGACATTCGCTAGCATAGTTACATAACCAATAACATTACTTTCTAAAGCAATACTAGTGAGTTTAGTTGCTGAAAAATGAGGGGAGAGACTAGAATATCAAGTCAAAAACAGAATGCACAGATGCACCCATATAAAGGCATGCAATAAAGTGCATCATACAGCATACATTGTCAAGAACCTTGAAGAGGAATACATTAGTATATAAAACCAAAGATGCTTCATATGCGGTTGGAATACTACAGAAAGTCAGATAGTGTGCTTAGCCATCCTTATATCTGAAATTAATTGAACCAATAAGCAAGATTATGTGGTCGGAAAAAGTAATCTAAAGAACCCACATTGTGAGCTAGATCTCAAGACAAAATGAGCCAGAAAAAAATTGTGCCCTAACATTATCTTTTACATTTTCATTATAATTTCTCAAGCGGAACTAGAATGTGATACATTTTAATCACATCTAAAATGCAAGAAGTTCATTCTATGATTAGGGTCCAAAGACACAGCAAGAATATAAAAATCCAGAACAAGATAGCCATACAGGTGTCAATCTTTTATACTTTCTGCTGGGCAGCTAAGCTAAAGCCAAGTTAGCACGATTCCATATAAGTAGATAATGTCAAAGAATTGGATCGACAAAGATAAATCGTCATACTTGAACCTATTGCAGTTAAGGTGAGTAACTATCTGTTCTTACAGATAACTCAAAGTAACGAGATTCTTAGAGTTACCGTTCTTAGTGACGAAGTTTCTTGCTCTTTCCAGTGTCTTGCAAACAAGGAACGAAAATCAGAAGTCCATCCAAAGAATCCCCTCCATTCGTTGTATATACACTGCAAGAGTTTAGCTCACACTTAAAATCCAAAATAAATAAAAAATACATGATATAAGATATATCAAAGCATCTGTTCGATCATTCATAAAGCTAATCAAGCTATTCGAGCTATTTATATAAACAGTATATCAAGTCTAGAAATAAGTAAATTAAAAGGGAGAAAACTTCTAGCTATTAATCGAGCCATTTTGCATAAACATAGTTCATACGGTGTAAATCACAGCACCTCTAATATACCAGCATAACACAGATTTGAGGAAATTTATGTTAAAAAGGAAACATTTATATATACCGTTTGCGTCCTCTGCAAGATAACCGCTTTTTCGTTAGACTCGTGAGAGACCAAAACGTTTTGTTTTTTCCAATTGCCGTTGACGATAGATTTCGTCTCAACAACTCCTCGAACGATAACAAGCTTCTCGTCACCAAAAGTAGTGGTGTTTGTATCTTGATCGGAAGGATTAGAAAGGACGGAACGGAGATCGGAGACGCAGACAGAAGGTGCTCTCTTGACTTTGTTCAAGGCGGATGATGTCGTCTTGAACTTAAGGACGCTGCGAACTGCAATGTACGCTAAGGCTAGACCAAGTACTGCGCCATCAGCGGCTAGGGCTACTTGCGATAGGACTGCAACGGCTGCTTGATCGTGTACCGACATCTTGTGTCAGGGTCTCAGGGACTAAAAATGGAAGTAAACTGTTCTGGTTCTTAGCATCGAATCTGTGGAGAGGTTATATAGCAGAGCAAAGTGCCTTTGGCGCCATCGGCGGACGGTCGAATACGGCAGAGCGGGGGAGACAAAGAACACAGGAATCTGATGGAGCTATTCGGGTAAACAAAGGGAACAGGTCTAAAAAGGAGCCCCATAACTTCGATAAGTACGGCTTATACGTTTTTTCCAATTGGTTCGATCGTGGAGGGCTCATCATAACCGTAACCAGGATGTAATCGAACAGGGATAATTTACCAGGGAGACCGGTTTCAAAAATAAGTGAAGGTGAACCGATTCGAACTACTCGAGTAGGATTTCGAGACAAGTTTGAGCTCCGAAATACTCATCTCGTCAGGCTCATGAGCCTAATCGAGCTTCTATTATATTATCATTTTACCCATTTTACATTGACACTATTACCTTTACACCCTGGGGTTGTCTTAAAAGAGCGTACGAAAGAGAAGACCGTCCAAGGCCTATGGATTAAATTGGCTCATTTATTCTTTGTGTGTGTATAATGTAGATGGTTTAACTTAAATTTAGTTTAATTAATCTATTATGGGTATATTGTTGTAAACGTTAAAATTTTCTTAATGATTTGAGATTAACACTCTAAGCAGAAATTATATATTCAACTGTCAAAATCTTTTGGCCTACTACAATACAACACCCTCTTTTGTGTCAAAATCCGTTGAAAATTTGCTTTCTGACTCAAATCCGTGGGTAATCCGTTGAATTTCTTGTCGAATTTGGTCGATATTTGTGACTGTCTGATTTCCTAGTAGTGACCGTTTGGGAAGAAAATAAGAATTTATATATTCATCAAAAAAATCTATTGTAAGTTTGCAATAAAATCACACAAAATCATTTGAACCTTTAAACGAAGTCACACAGTTTGAGAAAAAATAAACAAAATTGACAATCACAATTTTTTATTTTTATTCGGTTTCCTTGAAATGCTTTTAATTTCTCAAACACGTCTAGACTTTTTTTTAATCTGTGTTTATTACTTTCTAGTTTAATTTGTATTAACTATTTAGATTTCAATAATTCAGCTCTTTACTGTTTGTTTGTTTTGTTTGGACAATTGATTATCCGACAACTAATCGGTATTTGAATATTAGTTTGTTTACTAGTTTGCTTAGTATAATTTCTAATTGGTATTTGCTTTGTTGGTAAATGGTTAATTAGTTACATGCATATTAGTCTGTTTAGTATATTGCTTAGTATAATTGTTTAATTGATATTTGCATATTAATTGATTACTGGTAATTGGTTATGTGGTAACTAATTGACGTTTACATGTTAGCTTGTTTATCAGTTTGCTTAGTTGGTAACTATTGGATTTTAATTCTTAAATCACTGTTTATTAGTTTTACTTGGTTTGTAATTAGTTAATTGGTATTTACATATTAGTTTGCTACTTTTTAAATCATGTTTCAAAATAAACACTTATTTGGTTGTCAATTGTATATTTTCGTCTATTGTTGCAGTTAATTACGTACAATACTCGACGTTTTTTTATATAGTTTAGTATTTTTAGGGGTCTATTTTTTTAGTTTTACCCACGGTCTCGAAAACATCTTAGACGACCCTATTACACCCTTATATATGAGGTTTGTATAAAAAACACTAAAGTCACTTTCACTTGTTACACACTTCTCACTTTCATGCCTTCACAATACAAACTTGATTGCCATCAATTAAGGGAGGAAGCTTACATGTGCAGAGTCACCTCGTCTTAATTGAAGAAGGAGGAAGAACCCCGTACGGCCAAACCCTAATCTATCATGTTCTTCATCAGTTGAAGCTTACCTTGCCAAAATCAAAGCTTACATAGTCTAAATAGAAGAAATAATTACTTGTTCTTCTTCGTCTACCTATTAAAGTTCAATCCATGTTCTTCGAAGTTTCCTAGTCCAAATTAACCACATTTTCGAAAAGGTATGATTCTTTTCTAGTTTGAACACTAATCTATCTTGTTCTTGATCGGTTCGAGCCTAATATTACTGTTCATTGAAAGCTATGATTCTTTTCAGTTGTTGTAAAAATACTCATGTTATTTCTTTTCTCTTCAACTTGAGAATACAAAATAAAAAATTTATATTTATTTCATTTTTCTTTTCAAAATTGGGCACACGAAACTAAAACTATATAAATTATCAATTTCTCTTCTCTTCTTAATTTTATTTTCTATTCGTTGCTTTTGTGTCTAAAACAAAGGCACACATCATAAAAGTATAGAATGGGTGTTTCTCATGCTTCTCGCGTTTTATGTGCACTTTTCAATTCCAACATGTGCAAGTACTCGTCCAATACATTAGAGCAATTATTTTTATGCTAATTGATGTATAATCAATGTGCACTTTTGCATACGGCTGAAGTCGTTTATACTTTTCGCATGTCATATATGTGTGAAATGTGGTGATATGTGTTATGTAAGTCCCACATGATTCACGAAAACAATTCCTTCGACATCAGAAACCTTCTTCTAAATGAATATCTATAAATGAAATTCTCAGCCATAATATTTTCGAGCCGACTTTTTGCATCTTTACGACGTTTATCCACTGCCTTCCTTTCTAAGACGTATTTGTAACATCCTCAAAACGGGCCTAAACGTGTGCGAATATGGTACGTCAATTATTTAATTTAATTAAATAATATATATATTTTAGAAAATGATATAAAATATGAAAAATAATAAATAAATGGGTTATTAAAAATATTAATAAAAAT
>JAUEJL010103524.1:0-13052 GCA_032274825.1 Drosophyllum lusitanicum | reverse complement strand
CTTCATCCATGAATTCCATTATCCAAAATGAATGGCTAAGATTGGTTCTCGCAATAAAAACGGTTCTCAAATGAACCCTCCCCTATATATATATATATATGAAAAAGTTTAAATGAGAACTGTTTTTCGTACGAGAACTGTGAGAACCGTTTTTAACGCATTAATGACTCACTAATTGGGGTATTTTAGTAATTATATATTTACCCAACCATGAATTGCGCCTGGGTGAACCGTCATTAATTTGTGAGGCTTTTCCTGAAATAACCCTCATTAATGCTCATTAATGAGCCGTCAAAAAAAAACTTAGCCACCGATTAATTTTAATCAAGGGCTAAGATTGGTTCTCGCAGTTCTCGTGCGAAAAACAGTTCTCCATTAATGAGTCATTGATGAAGCATTAATGAGCTGCCAAAAAAACTTAGCCATTGATTAATTTTAATCAATGGTTAAGATTGGTTCTCGTAGTTCTCGTACGAAAAACAGTTCTCGTTTCACTATATATATATATATATATATATATATATATATGATAGACTATACTAATTGTGGGCATCATCTAGCCATGAGCCCTGGACAGTTGCTTAGGTAACCTGCCCTTTAAAACAGCCCTGGCGGTTTGACATTCTTCTTCAATGAGTATTAGAAACAAAATCATGTGTAAGACCATCAGCATCCAACCCGGACTTACCCTACCAACCCCATTGCCACATCAGCATCCACGTCATCTCTCACCTCCAACCCTATCAAATCCACAAACCCCCATATCCAACCCTCTTCAACCCCACATCAAATATTAATAAAAAATATATATTAAATAGGAGAGAGAAAGGGAGAAGAAAAGGAAAAAAAAGGTTTACCGCTACGGGTTCGGCGACTAGCCGGCCACCCAACTAGAGCCAACCCTACATACAGCGATGGTGTTCTAGCGGGGTTCCCCCCCTAACCAGCGCTGGTTAGGGGGCCAATGCGCCCAGTCTAAGATCTATACCTCTGGAACCAAGCTATCCACAAGATTTTCCTACTTACATGCACCACATCCTTCAATTCCTCCAAAAAAATCACAATTTTCTTTCTAAAATGTTAATAATTTTAGACCGCACCTTGCAGCGGGAGAAGCAATAAAGTGACAAACTTTCAAGAACTGTTTAAAGATAACAACCAAACAATATATAGATTTCTAGCTTTCCACAAAGGCAGCTTAATTACTTCTAAATTTCTGTATAATTGGAAGCCATTAATGTATGCATTTTTAACACTGAAAGCCAGCTCACAAAAGAATTAACTCGCTCGCCCATGAAGATGCGACATTTTGGCTCGCAATGAAGCTCCCCATAAAGTTTGCTCTGGTCGAAGTTTAACTTGAATCCGGCCACGAGGAAGAAGCTAGCATCTCAAATTGTGTATTAGGCTTTTAACATTTGAAAAGACTATTCACCTATGATTCTATGAAGAAACCATAATTCAAGAATTGTAGATGCTAAATAGACGACTCTAATTCATAAGGAACCATAATGCCTCGAAATAGAATGTGCAAAATACCAACAGATATAGATCGTCGCTAAAAAATGACTTAGCAACGGCTTTTTTTGGTTGCAAAGTTACAAAATAGCTCAAGTTAGGTGAATTCAAGACTTCGCTTTAAATTAACTGGATGATCGACATCTTCTTCTATAGAAGCAAGCAGTTAATGGATTCCTAAAACTTAATTTTGCGAATGGAGAATGATGTTCTAGGACGCGATGAGATAGAGATGCAAGTCACGAGTTCAGCTTTCTTTCGATTTAGCTTCTTTAAAGAAAAATTGGAGTAATATATCAAGTTGATCTATCAAATCAATGTGTAAATGTTCTATCAAAACTAGTTCTGAGACCCAAACCCACCGGGTACCAACACTATTGTTCGAGTTTTTTTCCAACTTCGTGTATTTGGGCCAGTCCGGTCTGGTTTCTAGCCCACTAACAGCCCTAGCTATATGCCAAGTTCGCTTTGGTGTTGTAACCGAAAAGCTAGTACCGGCTGCATTCACTACCCAACCCTACACTTGAACATATCAAGGAAAATTTTCAAAGTGAATATCGGGGATTCGAATGAAGGAATTTGGCATGAGAGACCAACAAAATGCTTGTGATTGTTTGTCATATCGGACTCGTCAAGAGCTTTTCATCCATATAAAGTAGGCCTCAATCGTAACAGTACTATTGCCAGAAACTTAACCTAAAACTATCACCCAAACGGCCAAACCTAGAGAAACAATAAACGGCGAACAGAAATAATCCAGTGCCACAACATCCAGCACTATGACAATGCCTCATCCATTGCTATAACCATTTGAAGCATCAAACTTAATTAACAATACTACCAAAACCGAACGATAATACAAGAAATCGACTCCATAGTTTGTGTTGAACATGAAGTAGGTACTATGATGCAGGTCTTTTTAATGAGACTAGAAACAAATGGAATTGGTAAGACCTTTACCCTATAAGGTAACAATGGAAACTATATATCCAAATGATTTTGTGAAGAGAAAAAAATGCAAAGTGATCAAAATTGACATGCTTTTGATCCAGAAAAGGGACAAAAGTATGATTAAATTTTGATTAAAAATGAGACTTAAATGTTTCTAAGGATGTCAAACAAAAAGTTTTCATCAATCAACTTTGAACTGAAAAAATTTAGCAAAAAATATCTGTATAAAGTTTAATGCCAAATCTAGTCCTCCATATGTTGATTTCCATTTATGCAACATGTCACCTAATTGATGAAAGCTTTTGTAAACTTTCTTATAATTACTCATTCATAAAACATTTTAGCATACAAAATGTTGTTGATGTACTTAAGGCATACAGCACACATCATATGTGTGCTATACGCGAACTAGAAAGCTTAATTTAACCAACGGTGAGATCAATGTAATCAAGCCAGTCATTAGTAAATCATGCAACGGAAGATATAGCGATGTACCTGGCTTTCGATTTAGATCACACTGACTCTTGCAAAAAGACATGAGAATTTACTCCTACTGTGGTTTGAGTTTAACAACAGCAAACAAGCCTAATGGTAAGATGAAATTGGCCAAGTTTTGCAACAGTGACTTTACGCCATGCAGCAAAATCTGTACATGTTCTCCATTTTCACCTTACCAGCCTTTCCTAAATCTTACTGTGGTTTTTGTAAATTAAACACAACAACAGACTTTACCTAGAAGTTGAAAGGTGCATTAAAGTACGATTAACTTCACCCCGCCAGGAATTAATGATTTAAGCTGCCTCTTGGCAAAAGATCTGGTGGCTTTTTCCATCTTTGAGAAGTAATTTCCAGCTATGGTTCCCACCGAACCCTGGTGGCGTGGATCAACCAAGATTCTCTTGAGCCCAGCTGCATTTTCTATGACATACACAACAAGTTCAACATCGCTCATTCGACCATAATATCCCCTGATTTCCAGATTCTTTAGGTGTTCAAAGGGCTGACTAGCAACATGCCTTACATTCCTTCTCAGTTTCACTGGTGAAACCCAAAGTAGCTGCAATAATTAACAAAACTTTAATTGTATACTAAACACGCTAAATTTAGATTCATAACAGTTTTAGTGTTCGGAAACATGTGATAGTAAATTAACTTAATTGTTAATAGCGCATAGCTTAAGTACCTCGATTGACAATGTCTCCAAACTTGGACAAGTTTTAGCAAATTTAGTGAATTCTAGTAAGCTATAATCTTTACGAGCACCGATTATTAACCTCAAATTTTTGACATTTGGTAACTCAGGAATGGAATTCAGCTTTAAACTTTCCTGCAAAAACATAAGCACACTCTTATGATATTTCATTTTCATTAAACATTATAAACATGTTAGAAAGACGAATAACTGTTTTACAAACCTCTGGATAATCGATGTTAAAGGAAAGAACTTGAAGACAAGAAAGACAAGATGAGATCTTACTGAACAAGGAATTTTCTAACCAAGCAACTCCTTCTCCAATATTGAGTTTTTTGAGTTTGGGGAGATCATCAATAGCTAGATTTATGGCTGGACCCTTGTAGCCAAATGATACAAGGTCAAACTCATATAAATAAATGGATCTAACATCAAAACAGTCTACTATTTCCAAGTGTTTTAAGGTGAGAGATCCTCCACCAACATAAACATTCTTCAATTTTCCTGCACCATGAATGGATAAATTTTCAAGATCTGGAGAATTTGTTAGAATTTCTTGTAGGGTTGCATTTCTCAAGTTAACACTCTTTAAGGAAAGCTTTTTAAGATATGATATCTCCACACGCGTAGTATTGGGGGACAGCCATCTGACTCGGCTGCCATGTTTTGTATTTAGTAATCGTGTTGGAAAATCATAGTTTTCATGACGATTGCGAACATTTGAACCAATCGGCGTTAAATCCAGTTCAAGAATCTCAACATCCTTGTTTACAGCAACCCGGAGCCATTCATCTATAACTCCCCCATATTCATAATCTAAATCAAAGCGAATCCGAAAGTCTCGAATGACGGACGCCTTGTGATGTTGAATGACATGGTTAACATGCTTCACATACCTAGCCGGTTCTGAAGCACTCAAATTTCGATCCATGGCCATCTTTCTTAGGATTTTAGTACCATCAAACTTCAATTGCGAAAAAGTAGTCCACAAGAACCTCAATCTTGTGGAGACACTGCTGAGGACGATCGCATCCTTGGCAGGCAAGAGACACAATATCATAAGAAGAATTTCATCCGGTGTTTCATTGATGTAATCTTTCGAACATGAACCTCGACCACCCCCCTTCACAAACACAAATCATCAATAAATTTAACAATAAAAAAAACTTGGTGATCTTTACACCAACACTATTTTGTCATACATAACATTTATGACTTTTACAGCAAAATTAAACCTAAATTTTTGAATTGTGCAATTTTCACAATTCAATGGTGAAGCCTTAGAACAATAGTACTAATGAAGAATCAATAATCAGTTACGTGAACGATCAAAAGTTTTAGAAAGAATCAATTTGAGTAAGAAATCTGTTTAACTTTCACAATCAACAACCATCACATGCACAAATTTACCATCAGAACTAGAAACTTCGATACGTAGTTTACAAAAGTCGGTGAATCCCTAAAAAATCGATTCTCGTTAACGATAAGTGATTGCATATGTAAAACAGTACCTTTTTGGATCATTACCATCCGATTGTAAAAAATAACATCGATTACACATAGATAGGAATGAATCGAATTAAAGAACGACTGAAACTAAAAAAAAAATTTATTCGCTAACACAATCCGTAGCGTTAGATAATAATATTCGCATAGAAAGACACCGAAAGAGAAATTCACCTTCTTTTTCGAAGGTCGAGCTCTTTTTTTCACCATTGCAGTTGCTTGCTTGAAGCTTGGAACAAGAAGAAGAAGCAATGGAAGCAGTGTATTCAGACTAAAGTTGGCCAAAATGACTTGATTTCAGCTGTTTTAAGGCAGTGATTTTATACTCAAGTTGGATATGTATTAAAATAAAGACCTCAGCCTTTTCAGTTGCTGTTGGGCCTTGATTTTCTTTATTTTTTGGGTCCAATAATTGCTTCTCAAAGCATCATGGGAGATTTGTCTTAGGTTATGTACTATGTAGGACTCTTATTTTGGGTCCAATATTTGCTCCAAAAGCATCATGGGAGATTGTCTTAGGTTTTGTTTATCTAGGTAGCTTTCTTATTTTCTAATAGGTGTCTTTTGCATTTTGAGTAGGCTCATTCATAGTGGTAGAGTTATACTCTGAACTACGCGGTATAACTAACTCTGTGATTGTTTTCTATACTTAATTCCCCGAGCCGTTAGAGAGGTTTGAATGAGGTCGCTTTTAAAAAAATTCAGACCGCCTTACTGCTAGGTCGTCTTATGTAGGTTTCTTATATTAAAAGAAAATGGGATCTGTTGAGTTTTTTTCATAAACATCAAGTACATTGAGTAATATCCACAATCAAAGAAAACCTAATAGATGGAGATTTAATTTAAATAGAAATTTACACGAAAGCAATCCATCACCAATACGCGAATTTATTGATAACCGATAAACACTTGTTTTAGTAATTAAAAACATATCGTAGTTGAAAATGATACCATAAACTACATGGTTTGATGTGTAGAAGACAATATATTTGATTAGGTTTTGCTAAAACCTTTGGCCTAAAAGAGAATTTTTAATTCGGATGTATCATTTATGGACTCAGTAGGCTCTTACCGATTATGTTACAAATGAACTTTAAACTGCAATCACTACTAGAATATTGGCAATTACAGACGGAATAAAACGTCTGAAAATCGTTGCTAATAATATATTCTAACGAATTTCCAATGGTTTCAAATCGTTGGTATAAACATGGCCACTAAATTTCAAGACAAAAACTACTAACTGTTTAATTCCAATTCCGACGAAAAAAATGTCTGAAAAGCATTTGAAAAAGTTTTTTGAATATTAAATAATAATAATTATTAGCTTTTATTAACAATATATTAAATTAAGAAAAAAAGAACTCCAACGAATTGGCAACGAAAAACAACGCCGCATTAGCGACGTTTCTTGTTTTTAATTTTTAATTATGAATTTAAGTATAGCAACGAATTAGAGATGTTAATCAATGACGATTTACCAATGAACTATATTTTTATATTATAAATTATAATATTAGTGAATGCTTTAAGTTTAAAAATACTTAAAAACAATAGATTGTTATTTCGAAAGCTCGAAACAAAAATTGCCAACTAGATCAAAATTTGATAATTGTGATATGGGTTAAAAGGCATGAAAGTTGTCCTAATGTTCCAATATGGTATTTAAAGTTTTTTTTACATATATGATCATTTAACTTGTTAAAAACGTATTAATATACCTTACATCAAATGTTATCTAGTAAATAGGTAAAAACCCTAATTTGATGCATTTCCTCGCCATTTTTATTGGTAATGCATAAAAAATTATGGGAATTATTTATTTGGAGCTCTTGAAGATGGCGAGAATGTCTTCATCATTGTCCTACAACTCCAACCCAAATTCAAAGCTTCCAAGTGAATGTTATTGTGAGAAGCCAGTAAAATGTCTAATATCATGGACTAGAAACAACCCTGGTCCAAGATTCCTAACATGCCCTAATACTTTGGTATGATTTTGTATGAAATTAGTCACTAAAATTTGTGAAAATTGTCCTAATTTATCTTATAAATGCATTAATTGTTGCAGGGAGTTGGTAAGAAGTGCAAATTCTTCTACTTTATTTACCATGTACAAGACCAATATGGAGTTATTAAAATCAAAAATGGAGAAAAAATGAAGTTTTTAAAAGATGTTCAGATGTGTAAAAAATATATTTTTAGTGCCATATTGGAACAATAGGACAAGATTTCTAACATGTCCTACCACTTGAAATGAAGGAAGGGACTGATTTTAAAGTTTAAAAATCATGAATTTACCAGCTAAGCCGGTTGCAAGTTAAAAAAAGAGGTATATTAACATGTTTTTAACAAATTAAATGGTCATATGTGTAAAAAAATACTTTAAGTATAATATTGAAACATTATGACAACGTTCATGCCATTATACAACTTAAACCCTTGTGATATTGATTTACATCCGATCTTTTGTGTCCAAGGTGTGAAGGTTGTGTAGAAACGATAGATCATGCATCGGTAAGTTGTCCTCAAGTAGCGAAGCTATGGACTACATTTGCAAGATGGTGGATAGTGGAGTTAGAGAATGTAGTCGAGGTAGGTAATATGATTCATTACGAAGGAGCAAGATGGGTCTCGGCAAGATCCAAAATGATTTGGCAAGCTTTGATCTTGTCCATCTATCACTAGTCATGATTCTAATGGTCATAGGGAATCCTGATTCAAGCAAACTTAAACAAAATGGCCATTTAACTTATGCAAACTCAGTTAATTGATCATTAATTCATAGACTTTAATACATATAGATCTTTAATTAAGCAAACATGATTAAATATATAACTAATATAATATAAAAAATGTAGGAATTAAGCTAGCTAGATAACAAAGGTTCATCTCATCTAAGTAAGAATCAAGGAACTTAGCTCATATTCAGAAAAAAAAAAGATAATCCATAAAAAGTATGCTAAACATGGTACGTAACCAAACAAAAAGAAAATTGTTGTGTACGTTTAAGCTTCGATTCTTCAATCTTGCATCCAGAGCTCCAAATATTCCTTGAAAGTCTTCTGCTGCCACAATGGTGCCCTAGGATTGGTTGGTTATCCTCTGAGTCTTTAAATAGGTTTGAATTTCGGCATCCGACGCATCGCATTATATCAATTTACGAGTCACGTCCCTAACTTATCGCTCGACAATATTGGTGTGGACTCTTTATCGCATTGCACGAATTTCAAAAACTTTCGATTTTCTTCACTTTTCGCTCCAACTTTCCGTTATCCATCATTTTGACCTAAAATTTAATAATTAAAGATAGTAAGTATCTTTTGTCTTATTTACGCATGATAACATGCTAAAAATAAACAGATATCACATAAAATGTGTATATAAAAAAGATGATATTACTCTACCCTACTTGGGCTATGGTGTTTTCATTTAAATTTTTGTTTATAATTTGGGATTATGTTATGTAACGAATAACAAAATAATAGCAAGAGAGCCACGAGAACGCGAGAACATTTTTACTAATAGTTCTAATTTTCCTTCTAAATCTTCATATTTATCGTTCTACTCATTAAAAATATATGTAAAAATCAAGTAAAAAGAATTAGTAGATTACAGATACTATTATTAGGTAGGTAGAAGGATACAGTAGAAAGATTTAATAAAAAAAATATAATGTTTGTTTAGTTAAATTATATGTCAACAACACATATAGCCAAAAGTTATAAAGCTCTCCTAACATCCTATCATATATCATTATAATTTCATGTAGACATAATGAAGAAGAGTTTTGAAATTGTTGACAGCCACCTAATATTGAACACTCCCATTAAAGAGTGTGGCCTTTTAAAAATGTAAGTAGGTAAAAGTAAAAGTGTAAAACCCTATGAAACTAAACATATATATACATATGTTTTATAAGTTTAGAAAAGTAATACACACATATATCCAAGGAGGTGTTTGGGTTATCTTATTTACCTTGGTTACAAGCTTATTAGTTTATTTAGGTAGATTATTAGCAAACGATTGTTTGTCCTAACTTATTAGCTTATTAAAAAATTTTATTTAATTACACTCCCAATTCTCTCTTTTGTCCACATGTAATTTAAACAATTTAATATGTAAGCATATTTTTTTAAAATAATTCCCCCTAAATATTTTTTAAACTAATAAGCCATAAACTGATACAAACGAAATCACAGCTAATAAGCTAATAAGCTTAAGGTGTTGTTTGTTATTTCAGAGATAAAATGTCTGTTTCGTCTGTTTTTATGACTGCGGGAGAAGATGTGGACTAAATGTCTGTTGTCTACACCAAGAAAACTGTTTGTTTTCTGAACTTAAGAAACTATTTTAAATAATGTCATGTTATAATGTAAATTTTTTTTTAATAAACATACGAGGAAATTCATACATTGTAGTACAATTATAGAAACCTCGATTTTTAACACCCTGTTTTGAGGTTCTTTAATTGTTTTATTTTTTTATAATAATCAAGTGAATACGAGTATAAAGCGGATATGTGGTATTAACATCATATCAACAAAAACTAAAAAAGACGTAAATTGAAAACACTTGTTATATGTCTATATATGTGTGTGTTTGTGTGTATTATATATACACCGACATACATTTGTATGTATGTATATATACATATATATACGTATGTATGTGTATGTATGTATATAGATATGTATGTGTATATATATGTATGTATTTATGTGTATGTATATGTATTTGTGTATTTATGTGTATGAATGTATGTATGTATGTGTCTGTGTATATATATGTGTGTGTATAACTGGGTTGACCGGGTGGTCGAATAGTGATCGTTCGGCACACACAGTTAACTAAATACCCGGATTTGGTAACACTAGGATTATGGAGTTAAGTTACAAGGACGATAGTGTGTTACAGATAGAATGTATGTTTAAAAAAGAGGTTGATACACATTTGTTGGAATTAGATGTAAAATAATCTTCAAAGCTCTTTTTTTATTACAAAAACAGACAGTCTTTTCTTTAAATGTCTGCAAGCCCACAAACATAAGAGGAAAACAGATTTGTTTTGAAAAAACAAACAGCACCTAAGTCTAAAATAATAAGCTAATCCAAACACATCTAAATTGTTTTTAAAAGGGTTTAGTTCATGAAAATACATCTAACTTGTCACGTTTTGCTATTGTGTGTATTGGACTTTAAGAACTTCTATTGTGTGTATCAAACATTTTATTTGTCGCTATCGTGTATATTAAAAAATTTATATTATATATTTGTATATACTAAACTTATACATTTTTTCCTTTTTATGTAATCGAAATACATATAATAGCAACAAATTAAAAGTTTAATACACACAATAGCAAAATATGACAAATTGTATACATTTTGATGAACTAAACCCATTTTAAAAAGATATTACAAATATAACATCTTTGAATAGTCATAATCAAATTATAAGAAACTTATATTTATTTCACTGAAAATACTGATCTATAGTTCTCAATTTATATAACCTTTTAACAAACACACATAAAGTGTGTGTTTAGTAAATGGATTGTTTCTTTCAAAAAAAATTACAAGGGTTGATATTTTCTTTCTTCTAATTTTAAGCTTTCTAACCTTATTCGGTTATTCAGATATTAAGGATAAAGATGATTGAATATACAATCTCTAGCTATAGCTTATTTAGCAAACATCTTTTTATTAATTATAATTTATAACGCCAACCTCGTCTCCAACTCTATCTCTAACTTTACTAAAGACGTCTAATACCTCAATAATAACAATGATACTCAATCATGTAAGATAGATAGATAGACATAGATAGACATCTAATAACTTAAATTATATTTGCTTTGTGGAAAAAAATTAAAAAATAGACTTTCTTGGATAATTATTACAAAATTATTTGAAAGAAAAACAAGGTATCAATTATTAAAGTGGACTCGTTACATTCGTACAAATTTGACTTGTTACATTTTATCTTATTATTATTTGATAAATATTTTAAGAAGAAACATAGGGACCCACAAAAATAATGTAATAAACGAATTAATCAGAATAATGTTGGATGACAATGAATATTTGTTGTTAAGTAGTTGGGTACGATTTTGCTTTCAATTGTCTGTTTAACCGACTTTTAAACTATTATATTCATTTAAAAATTGCATTAATGTGTCATAGTCTCATATTTTGCCAATAAAGCTATCTGTATAGCATATAAAACGAGTTTTTATATCAACGTTACATCATCTTCTCTTTTCCTTCTTTATTATTAACTAAAATTTCGTATAACATAGTTTAATCTTACTCAATCTTGTCACTTATTCTTAATTGTTTATTAACATTCAACTATTTAACAAAATAAAATATTTAAAAATAAAAGAGACGAATAATAAAAAATAAAAATTTCATTCGTTAATAATTTGTCGGTTACATAAAAAATAATAGTAATAAAATTACATTATAATACTACAATACAATGTTTAACTAAAACTACAACGAGATAAATTCGGTGTGGTTAACGTAAATAGAAGAGGAGCCGAAATTCAGTGCTTCGAGTTTAGCTTCTATATCTATGTAACTAAAATAAACATCGACATTGTTAAGCCGACTCGCAAGGCAAATTAGTGACTCAACAATGATACAAGTCAGCAAACTTGTTGAACTGTCAATGCAGGATATTTTGAAAAGCCGTAACATCCCAACCGGTTATCTCGAGATTCGTAAACCAGTATGTCTTTCCCCCGTAATAATGAGGAAACGAGTACTCTTCGACTTTCCTGCCGTAATAGCAGTTTACAGTGATCATGGTCGGACGAGCCATAATTTGTAAGAAAGATGTAGATGATTTAGGTGAAAGTTTTAGACGGAGAAAGTATTAGATGATGATTTTGGAAGAGATAAAAGTAGAAAAATAAGTATATATGCTTGTTTATGTAGTGTTTGTAAAATTGAAAATAAAATTAATTTTTTTATCCATTGACCAACAGTAATTTTGAAAAGAACAAGGGTGTGGGTGGAGGTTCGTTAGGTTATGGGAACAAAATGGTAAGACCCTATCGGGTTGGAAAGGGGCATATGGGTAGGGCTGTAAACGAACAGAACGGTCATGAACCGTTAATGAAATCATTCAGCGGGAAGTTCGTTTATCTTCTTTTGTTTAATAAACGAACTAACATGAACAAGATTTTTCGTACGTTTAATTAAACAAACGAACACAAACATAGCTCTCGTTCGTTCATTTATGTTTGTGAACATTCGATTATCCGTTCGTTTATATTATATATATATATATATATATATATATATATATATTATGTGTGTGTATGTGTTTAATAATCTTGGATTTGTATTATAACGTGTGTTCCTTCGTTTACTTTTGTTTATTATTTAAATGAACGAACAAAAATGTACACAAACTAACCAATTTTTTTAGTAATTGAACACAAATGCTTGGTCGCTTATCGCTCGTGTTCGTTTATTTGTTCGGCTAAAGTTAAACGAACGAATACGAACACAAAAATATGTTTTGTTTATCCGTTCGTGTTCGTTTATTTGTTCGACTAAAGTTAAACGAGAAACAAAAAGTTCATGTTTGTTCGATTCGTTTATAGCCCTAGAAGAAAGTAAAAGAACAAAAATAAAAAAAAATTCTTGCTATTAATAAAAACTAAAAAAATAAAAACTAAAAAGTAAATAACGCAAAAATTAAAACAATTTAAAAGAAAAACTAACTTCACCTAACACAATAAAAACGGAGCTAACTACAGCGCAAAAAAAAAATCACAGCTCGCCCGACAACTTTATATATTGACAATTATATCCTTTCTAATTAAATTATATTAATTAAGACAATGTAATAATTGATTGCTTTATAATGGTTA
>JAUEJL010103523.1:0-25333 GCA_032274825.1 Drosophyllum lusitanicum | reverse complement strand
TTTGTCTTAGTTACCATTATATACAATCAACTTTATTTTCTTAAAAATAATACAACCAACTTTCATAATCTTCACATAGTATACAACTTGTTGTATACTATGAAAGTTATGGCAAAGTTTATTGTATACAATGATAGCTAAACAACAGACACATAAAAAAGTTGTTTGCATACAATGAGAGAATTTTTAAAGTTAATTGTATTATTTTTTAAAATTTTATAGTTAATTGTATACAATGGTAACTAAGATAAAGTTCAGTGTATTTTCATGCAATTTACCCATATATCAATGATGAATTAGGCATAATTTTTGTTATTGCATCTAACCTACATTTATTCATCAATTTTTGTTATTTTCTATTCATTTTCATCAATTTTTGATGAATCTAGTGTACATCTAACCTTCTTCATTCATCACATTTTTGTGTTGTCAAGGTTTTTTATGTGATTAAATTTATAGAAAAACACAAATTATAATCAAAGGGAATTTTTATGAGATCCATGGGGTTTACTATTTCTTTTTGTCATCTTCATCAATTACAAATAACAAGTGACCATCTGTTAAAAGTTTGATTATATTGGTGTTTTTAGAGCCAAGTCTTTTTTCCATTTTGTATATTAAGTTTGAAGATGATTCATTAAACATTTTTTTGATGAATTCAATAACAATATGTCACTTTAAATAGTTCTTCATCATTTTTTTAATTTAAGAATGATTCATCGATTTATGTATGAGATTATGTATTAGGTTAGAGAAGGTGAATTAATCACCATAAATATAGGCTTTTCACTATTTCTTTACCTAATTTGCCCTCCATCATCATTTAAAATGTCAGTTACATACCATTAATTTTGACCAAATCTACTGACTTTTGAAAAAAATCGTGTGGTCCAAAACCCTTCTTACACCTCTTACTATTTATCCCCTCTTACAATATCCCTACCTTATATATATATATGCTAGAGTTGTAGAAAACTAGAAACACTACTATTCTTTCCTTGGGTTAATTAGGCTTTTTATACATCAAGTCTCTTGAAACCGTAAAACAAGACAATGAATGATTTGAACTTAATTTTAGTATGAGCATGAATGGTTACACACGTAATTGTATGTTATACATGTGCATGCATATTTTGGTTTGCTCACATTTCAATTACAACCATGTAAATTGTAAGATTGATTTTTTGCCGTGCAAAAATGCATCAAGAAAAACTTTATGAATGTCGCTTCGATCGGTCCAATAACATCTTAAAGTCAATCTCGTGTTCACACGGGCTTTAAAAAAACACGGAAGCCTCCGTTTCCTACTACACACTACACACAAGTTAATCAATTATCCAAGACTTTCACGTGTTAAGTACGTCGTTCTGATTTTGAACATTACATATTTGATAAAGAAAATTTTATGGTTGATTCGGTTTTATGTAGCATCATGGGAATACCTAATGAGCAAACAAGCCCCGGAATTCAAATGCTTCCGTTGTCATCCGTTTTTATTGATTATGCCTTATTTCCAATATTAGGCATATTGTCAAAATCAGCTTTTCAAATTCATGTTTATTTGGAATTTGTTACGCCTTATTTCCATTGTTATTGATTTTGGTTTATTCAAGTTATCAATTGATCTCAAAAGTCGGTCCAAACTTTCAGGATTTGCAAAAAACGGTTCCCCGCGAACTTGTAGCAATTGATATTCTTTATGAAAGTAACCTATTTCATAGGTAGAGGTGGCAATATGAGCAAGTTTGGTAACGGGTCATAATGGTTCAGGTTAAAACGGGTCATTTTATAGTGCCGGTTGAAACGTGCCAACTTGGGTTGGGTTGACACACAAACCCTATGTTTTGTCCATTTCATACATTGTTTGGTTAGGTAATCGGTCAAACATGTCATTTTGTATATTCAGATATGAACATTGTCCAAAACTAACAACTTTTTCTAATAAATTATTACCGTATCCAATATGATTACAAAAGTTGACCTGTTGAAGTTGAATCACGTAATCCAACCAACCAAAAACTGTTTCAGCTCACTAATTTTTCTCTTATCTGATGCCACTAATGTGTTACATGTCTTTTAGACTATAGAGTTGTTTAATGATGGTTTCATTGTTGACTAGGCTTATTTATTTCTTGATTTCTAGGACATCGTAAATGATGCACACATTTGAGAAATTCTTGGTTGCTGCTGGAGCACGCCTATTCTTGGTTGATGTTGTGGCCGGTAAGGCCTAGATTATATTGTTGGTAGCCACATAACCATTGCCTAGTAGTGGTAATTGTGTTCAAGTGGTTTCTGTGGTTTAAACTTCATTCAAATACCTCACCCACGTCTACGGTGGCTTGCAGTTAATGCAATCAGGCAACTGGCCATAGATCTAGGGCATGACTTGCAAAATCAATACCACCAAAGACCGTTGCCAACCCATGGATGACCTTCATACTCGGCAATTTTAGGTTAATTTTTGACAAACATGGGTTGTGATCTAGGTAAAAAGAAACTGGACGTATATTTTCGCTACTGTAATTTGAAATAAGGTTTGGGAAGCACTAAACTTTATTCATGATTTGGCTTACATGTGTTTATACAAATGTATTTTGCCTGATGCAACATTTTATTCATTGACAGTCATGCCCATGTTCACACGGGAGCTAAAGCTAGTTATAGTTTATAATACTTTTACTTATGATAGCAAATGAAATGTTCGAGCTTAGCAAAATCAATATTTAAACTTGTGATTAATAACAATTAATTAAGTCTTAAATATCTCTTTACAATAATATTTTTTATATAATCTTCTAATATATATAAAAACCTAACATGCATTAAATTTAGGGTTTATTTCACTAAACTTGTCACGTTTTGTTATTGTGTGTATCGAACTTTGAAAATTTATATTGTGTGTATTAAACTTTTAATTTATTGTTATTGTATGTATTTTAGTTACATAAAAAAGAAAAAAATGTATAAGTTTAGTATATACAATAAAAAGTTTAATACAGAGAGTAGCGATAAATTAGATGTTCGATATACACAATAGAAAATTTTAAAGTCCGGTACACATAATAACAAAACGTGACAAGTTGGATATATTTTGCTTAACTAAACCCTTAAATTTATTAAACAATATAACCTTTCATGTAATAAAATATATATAATTGCTCAGTCTTTACCATTAATTGAATCAAAATTAATATCCCAATTTTGACTTTACTCGGTCAAAACTGGATTCATTTTTTATTATAATTTACATCAAAATTATAAAAGGAATTTCATATATGTCCTAAAACCTTAAAATATCATATTTGCCTACCCTAATTTACAAATATCATATATGATTGTGCCGGAAGACAGTCGGTAATGGTGGTGGTGGAGGTCGAAACAACCGGAGTTCTTCTTCTTCTTCTTCTTCTTTTGTTGTTGTTATTATTATTATTATTATTATTATTATTATTATTATTATTATTATTATTATTATTATTATTATTAAACAGGAAAAGCCATGTCACATGCCATGTCACCCATAACCGTGCCACGTCACCTTTAACCTGCTATCAAAGGTAACGATATATTAAATGGTAGATTTTGAAACTTATGTACATTGAATGGTAGTTTTGAAAGTTAGGTATACACAATAGCAAAAAGTGACAACTTTGTTATACTTTTAGATACTAAACCCTAACTAATAATGACTTAACCTTATTGCTTTAATTATAACAATAATGATCGATGAGTTATATAAGAAATATAATCACGTCTTTTCATATCATTATACTACTTTTCTAACGTAACCTCTACCTTAAATCTCGTATCAAAGCTTTCACCACTTGTATGGGTGTTGACATCTATGTCGTCATTTTTTATCATTTCTTTCAAATTTTATAATTGTTTAATATCTTTTGTTTATTTTTAAAATTTATCATTTTTATATCAACTTGTGTATCACACGGACATCTAATTTAGTATATCTAAGATAGAATTAAAATTGACCGAAAAATTAATTTTGACTTTAAAATTTGGTAAATCTTACCGCTTTATGTTGTTAATTTAAAATATCAAAGTTTGAGCTATTTATCCTACAGATCGACTTAACTAAACAATGATAATCAATTCATTCAAATATTATCAAAGTTTATTTGATATTAATTTTATTCGGTTTGAGATATGTTTGTACAGATTATTCTACTACAGGCAAAATGACACTAATTTAGACAACAATTTAGGCTACAAAAGTATTATAATAATTTGATTCATTAGTTATTTTTTAATTGAGTGTCCCCTCAATTATTTGATTGGTTTCCAAATCGTGTAATATATAAACGTTTGTTTAGTGTTTGAACATATCATTTTTAAATTCTGATTATTTATCATCCTTTTAAGTTTTAATTTATTTCATATCTTATAAATATTTAATATTTTTATTAATGTTTAATATTTATATTTATAAAAGAACTTATGTATCACATAGACATCCAATATAGTAATAACAATAATAATAAAGTTAGATGATTTGCGTATTAAAGTTAGTTTTTCCCATCATCACACTTGTATAACATTGTACAATAAGTTATTATAGCATCCACTTTTTCTGTTTGTGAATAATTTTTTAATGCATTAGAAAATATATAGCTCGATTTTTTAAGAGAACTTGTTAAAGCGAGAAATCTCTTCCGAAAGATCGAAAGATTTTGAAAAGATGGATAACCATAATACTTATATGAGAATATTAACTTCTAAAGATAAGAACTTTCTCTAATAGTGTATGTATACACACCTTAATTGTGTATGTTCTACTTCAACCCTGTGTTGAAATTCAAACATGGGCACTACACATCTTGTTGGAAACATGAGATTATTATAACAAGATGATAGGTAAAGTCTTGATTCAAACAAATATGTTTGACTACATAATTATAATATACAATGCAAGGTATATAATTTGAAATCTAATAAAAATTAAATGATCTCAAGTAGATCAAAATTATCTAGGAATTATCTCAGATATAGAAACATCATTAACTGAAATTTGGGATGATTTTTCTAGGGTACCGCTATCTGTAGATAAACAATACTCTTGAAACATTGGCATTTCAGGATTAGTGCCACTATGCATGAAAAATGCAGGCTTTGATGGTAGTGGAAGGGTGATAGAAAAGCTATTAAGCATAAGAACAACCAAAGCCATAGTTGGTCTATCAACAACATTATCTTGAACGCATAATAACCCAATATGGATACTTCTAACTATATCGTGCACCGAACCCAATCCTGTCTTCAATGTGGGATCTATCATATTCATAGTTGTCCCATTCTGCCAACTTTTCCATGCCTAAAAGAGATTTACAATTTGATTTAGTATACACACACTACAAAATAATACATTATTCTTCGTGTGTATGTATTTTTTTTTTATTAAATATAGTGGGTAAGTACTTACAAAGCTAATAAGGTCTTCTATAGTCTCCCCATCCCGAAAACATATGTTCTTTTGACCTGTTATCATCTCCAACACCAACACTCCAAAACTAAAGACATCTGATTTTACGGAGAACTGACCATGCATAGCATATTCAGGAGCCATATAACCACTATACAAGGAAAGGAAAACATCAAAACGTAAGTGTTTGCACTATACGAAGCAATAAAGCAAGTTCAATAAAGTTCTCGACATGGTTCTATCCAAAGACAGTATACTTACTAGGTTCCGACAATCCGACTTGTATCTGCTTGAGTTTCCTCGGGCTTAAACAACCTTGCCATCCCAAAATCCGCAATTTTTGCGTTCATTTGAGTGTCTAACAAAACATTACTAGCTTTCAAATCACGATGAATTATCCTTAGACGGGAATCTTCATGAAGGTAGAGAAGTCCCTTCGCAACACCTCTAATGATCTTATATCTCTTTTCCCAATCAAGAAGTGTGCGCTTACTTCGATCTACAAATACCATCAATATACATATAAGCTTGTGTAACAATATTCATGACAACAAAAACATGATTTACAAATTCAAAAGAGGCATTAAATTGATCAAACATTATTTAGCTTTTCTTCATAAAATAAAATTGCTTCTTGTGATATTGTAAAAGATCTTAAAAACCTACCAAATATAAATTGATCAAGACTTGCATTTGACAAGAACTCATAAATGAGAAGTCGTTCGTTTCCTTCTATGCTAAAACCAAGAAGCTTAACCAAGTTACGGTGTTGAAGCTTTGCTACTAGCAACACCTCATTCTTGAATTCCGTGTCACCTTGTCCAGAATCCCTTGCAAGCCTCTTTACTGCTATTTCCTTACCATCTTCAAGCTTGCCCTAAATATCATATGACAACATATATCATGTTCAAGTAACATCTCTAAGTTCTTTTTTTTTTTGCCACATAATAAGCAAGGCCGATTTTCGTGTGTACCTTGTAAACTGCTCCAAATCCACCTCGACCCAACTTATTGTAATCAGAGAAATCATTTGTTGCTATTTTCACTAAACTGAAGTTGTATTGCAATGACTCAGCATAGTGGATATCCATAGTTTCAGCTAGTAGAGAAAGAGAGTTAAAATTTGTTTTAGCAACCAAGTGTTGCGCAAACACTAGAATCACGACTCAACCAAGTGGTTTATTATGTGAAGATACATTGCAAGGTAATATGGTGTTACTTAACATAATTATACAATGGATCTTTGTGTTCTTCTTGCTATCAAGGTTTCAAAATTTGAACTTACTATCTGTATTTTCAGCGGGCGGTATTTGCTTCTTCTTTTTCCTTGTTCTTGTGAAGATAAAAATGGCAGTGATCACTATCACGATGCTGGAAGTTACGGTAACAATTATTATTATTTCAGTCCTGCTTGTATTTTTTCCTGAAAAAGAAAAGAGTATATGTTTTACCAAAGAATTCTCTTTTGATGTTTAAAACAGTCACCAGACTGATTTTATATAATTAAATAATTTGAAAGTTTATGAACACTTAATTCAATTTCAAGACATAAAATGAGAAATTATTATAAAAAATCATGATTAAATATTTAAATTCTTGAAACACTTCCAACGTACGATCAGGCGACTTCGGATACCATAGAAAAGGCTAAAAAACTTTTGTAAATGATCACATACATAGAAAATGTCTTAAGAAGTTAGCAACTTCACGGTTGTTCAAAAACAGGGTTTATTGTATTAAAATACAATTTTGCGTAAGTTATTATTATATCCAAGGACATTTGTTTTTTTTTTTTTGAATAAATAGAATTAATTTTCATAATACTCTTATCTATATACATGTTGTATACAATGATAACTTATGCAAATTAAGCTCATTATATATAATGTTAACTTAAAATGAGACACAGAAAAAAAAAGTTATTCGCATACACCGAGAGAATTATAAAAGCTGATTGTATTTATTGACAAAAAATAAAATTTGTTGCATACAATGATAACTTATGCAAAATTCATTATATTTTAGTACAATAAACCCTTTAAAATATCCATCAAAGTTTAACCGAACCCAGATATATAGAGGATCGATAACCGTTTAATAAGGATAAAAGTAGGTTCAAACAATTTAAAAATCCACATCATGTGGATCATATTAGGGTCCTTACTTAAAATCACAAATAACTTAACCGAACCACTTTGAATTATGTAAAGCTTAAAAGTAAGTCCGGTAATTTTTGAGTCGACATGAAAAAAGTTACACGAACCCGAAAGGGGTTTAAAGTGGGTCAACACGAAAATAAATAGGCCGGGCTAGGGTTGACCCGACAACCCAAAAATGACGCGTTTAAGGATAAAATAGTAACATTATAAAAAAAATTAATACTTAAAATTTAATTTTTGAAAAAGAAGATTATGAATTGAAATAAAAGAGAGTACAAAACAATTAAACGTTAAAAAGTTAAAATAAACAATAAAATATATGTAGTTAAAAGAATAGTACACCATTTTGGTATTTATAAGGTTTAGTTCACCAAAATATAATCAATTTGTCATGTTTTGTTACTGTGTGTATCGAGCTTTAAAATTTTCTACTGTATATTGAACATCTAATTTGTCGCTATTGTGTATATTAAACTTTCTATTATACGTACTAAACTTAAACATTTTTTACTTTTTATATAACCAAAATACATACAATAACAACACATTAGAAGTTTAATACATACAATAAAAACATTTAAAATTCGATACACACAATAATAAAAAGTGACAAGTTTGATACATTAATGAACTAAACCCTTGTTATATTGACTACACGATCTTGATATTCTGACATTTGAGTACTTGATAGGTGGTACTTTAGTATTTTAAATTCAATTCATAATTTTATTTAATGGTGAACTATTTAAAATTATTCAATTGTTTAATAATATTATTTATTAGTATTTGATAGAATAGTAGTACATCACATTTTTTATTATACTCATTTATAAAACTCGAATGAAAGGTAAAATTAAAATTCGAAATAAACCGAAACAAATAACGAATTTAAAGTTAGAATACAATTGAAACAAACATTGAATATTGAAATTAGAATTAAACGAAAATTATTTTCAAAATTTTTACCGGAAGTTTAACAAAAAAAACATTGAATTTGAAATTTTAATAAAAAAAATCGTAGTCAAAACGGAAAACCGTATTAAAAAAATACGTATCGATCACATTTAGCTGAAATGGATCGACACAAAAATAAATTACATAACCCACACATAACTCGAAAATAAATGGATCGAAATTGGGTTGATCCAAAACTGACCCGAATTAATATTACCTACTTTAACAAATAATCGTAAAGTATGTTACCAATATATGTAATAAAAAATTAAGTTATCTTATTCGAATTTTTTGAAAATGTTGAACCGACAAAATAAAAACATATTTTTTGATTTTACAAACTGAAAAATAAAAACTCTTCCTCTTTTATGAAAAGCGTTTACAAATTTTCAAAAGTTTTAATAGGAATCAATCTAATGTTTTAAGACCCGGGTCGACCCGGCCGGTCTAACCGGTTGACCCGGGACCCGGTGACTAGACCGGGTCAATGTAGAGTGGGTTTTTGGCAATTTATGGCCTGGAGTGACCCGGCCGGGTTAATGGTTGAACCGGTCGATCTAAGTTGACCCGGTTTTGTATATTTTTTTAAAAAAAAAAATTTAACCTTAAATCTCTAACTCACTTTCCAATATCTCAAAATATTTAATTTAGTTTGATTGTGAATCTAGAGAATTGTTTTTTCATGTTTGAATTTCCTTTTTTTTTGTATTGTATGTTATGTTAAACTTGATTAATGTGTTTGAAATTAATAATATTGTAGGTTTATGTTTTTTTTGTTAATGTAGACAATGTTTTTTTTACTTTTTGTAGTTTATACATATATGTGTACATACACACACACACACATATATATATATATATATATATATATTTAAATAATCTAAAAACCGGGTTGACCCGCCGGTCAAACCGGTCGACCCGTAACCCGATGAGAATACCAGGTCAACTAAAAAATCGATTTTTAAAACATTGAATCAATCAATCAAGAACTAGAACGCAAAAAAGTAAAATAAAATTAAAATTAAGAATTTAGTTTTTTCAAATTAAAACCTAGCAACCTAGTTAACAGAGAGCCTAGAAAAACAGGAAAGCAAAGCCAAGCCAGGAATAGCATAGTAAAAATACATTAAAAACAATTTGTTCTTATAATAATTAAATTTACAATTAAGTTGGTTATAAAATTTACTACATATTAAATATTAATAAAAACATATTAAATAGTTATATATAAAATTATCTATAATAATTTTAAAATTGTTTATAATAGTTTTGATTTAAATTAAGCTAATAATTTTTTATTCAAGTTAAAGTAATTTTTAAAAAAGAAAAATTATAATTGGATTTTTTTTAATTGATGGTTCAAATTTTATAATTAAAATTTTTATTTAAACCAATTATTAATATTTTTTAATAGCTTTTATAGATATTAGTCTTTTGTTAATATAGTTAGAAGATTTTCCAACAGATAAAAATGAAGTGTCTTGTAACACACTTAAATAGCCTAGTTGTGCGTAAATTCGGTACGTAGTTTATTCTTAATAATTAATTAAAATATTCTAGTTATTAATTTATGCTATGAGTTTTAGTTAATGAAATTGATATATAATGATAATAATAAAAAATGAATAAAACAAATTAAAAATAAAAAGGACTGGCACAATGATTCCAAATATATCTCTGTTAGTTGAAACGGGTAAACGAGTATTAAGTTGTAAGTTGAATAGGAGAGCGAGATACCACTTTATGAGTTAATATTAAAAGAGGCGGTTGCATACATACATTTCATAATCTCATGTTCTTGATTTTGGATGAGCAATTCAAGGATTAATTCATTTTGATCTTAAAGTAATCATCCAAGTGCGAAAATCAGTTCTTGCTTCATCTCCTTCTACTTGTAAGTGTTCTTCCATGTTTTCTTAGTTTTGGTTTTTAGGACAAATGGGTCAATCTCGATTTAGCAATCAAGAAATGATTTTTGGATGTTTCATAGGTTTCTACAATCTTTAGGGACTGTTATAAACTCAAATATGTAATGAAAGTAGGGAATTTGATTGAGTTTGTTCAAATGGGTCAAAAATGAATAAATTCATCATAAATCTTGAATTGATTGTAATATTAGTGTGTAATTTATATGTTTATAGACTCATGTTAGTACCCTATAAGGTATACAAAAACTGGAATTGAGTAAAAGCAACTTGAGATTGATTTTGGATTGGATTTAGGTTGTGCAGAACACCTCTGCAGGCATGTCACAGCGCGATGCTATATGTAGCTCGTGGCCTGCAAACAGCAAACTGTTTCGTTGTTTTCTTTGTATTGATGTATGGGTTGTTTGTTTAGGTTAACAAAGGGATTAAGGGCATCATTAGGGGATTGATTCAAGTGTCTTGGTTGTTGTACTTGGTGCATTAATGTCTAAATAAAAGTGATGGTATGATAGGTACTCCGGAGGATCAAGATGACCCCGAACACTATATCTGTCTTCTATAATTCTATGGGTGAGTACCGGTTAACATTAGCATCACAATTAGAATGTTATATAAATATAATGATCATTTAAACCAAAGGTTGAATTATTAATTATGTATTGTTGAATAGTAACGTGTTATGATTTGATATGTACGCATATTATAGGCTTGAGTAGACAAATTGTGTTATATGCATGTTATGGGCTTAAATAGACCAATTGTGTTATGTGATGGCTTGAGTAAGCCAAATGTGTTGTGTCTAGACATTTTGTTATTGTTGTTTAGGGCCGAGTCTGGATCTGGTTGGGGCCGAGTCTGGCTCTGGTTGGGGCCTTGTGCCGTCAACTATGATGATCAGTGATTCATTGTTTGCGAATCTTTGGTTCTGCAGAACCTCCGTCCCTCAACTTGATGATGATGGACTCTCAGTCCCCGTTGATCCTGAAGAAGTGAGTTCCCCGTTAACGCAATGGTGGACCGCTATCTACTTATCCATTGACACGGTTGAGTTATTTGGTTTCCCCAGTAAGGATCATTGAGCCGGGTTAACTACCTTGCAAGACGTGATTCCTGCTGACTACAATCGTACTTCGCGATGTGTTAAGATAGACTTGTTTGCTAATATATGATATTCTTGTTATGATACTTGTGATTAATCGTTGCTCACTAGCTATTTATAGCTAACCCCTTCCATATACCCTTCCTATGTGCAAGTAATTAGTTGGTGTTGGTGAGGACGGGTGCTTATCATTGATTTTTATAACCGATTTTGGGGAACACATTTGCGCATGCTTTTGGTTATTTTTTTATATTTATGTAATGGTCGGCATATATTTATTAACACCGGTGATCCTCTTTTGTTGCAACTTATATAATGGGTTGTAAATATTTAACAAGACATAACATGTTTCCACTGTTTTTGTTTTATAATATTTTAACTAAACAGATTATGGAAAAGTTATATTTATAGACGCAGTTTCAAAAAGTAAATTTTTAAAAAATAGCTATAAAATGACGGTGTTACATGTCGTATATATGTATGTACCTGGTAATGGTGATGAAACTGGCGGGGAAGGCTGTGAACTCGGCGGTGGTTGTGGTGGTGGAGGGATGGCGGCGGTGTTATTATTATAAAATGAATAAGTCTCGTACCTAAAGTTACACCTACGTGCAAGAGCTCTTCCGCCGATTTTCCCTCCATACCCAGTAAAAAACTGACTGATTGCGTTTCCCAAACAAGTTTTGCACTGCTGCTCCAGTAGATCTGGAGTACACTGCACTAGTCCATAAATCGTTGAAAAATCAGGCCCCCTTGTCTCTCTGGTAGCAAACTTCTCCAGTGAACCACCTGCAGCAGCCGGCCCTACTAGATCGTCCAACAATGGTCTCACAGCCTCGTTAAACCGATCCTTATCTGGCGCGTCTTGGGGGTTCCACAAATACCAATCAATCTTTGTATAATCCTCTACCAATAAAGTCTGGTTAGAGTATCTTAACATACAGTTGTCGTAGTATCCAACTGCTTGCATTTGGTTAGGACACGTTTCTCGTAATTTAACAATCGAGTCATTTAGACAACTCCGGCACAAGTCCGGCTCCAAGTCGCCTCTACAAAGGGCATAGGAACTGGCAATGTTGCTGCCTTGGCCGGTGGTGTGGTTGAAGAAACCAAAGCCCGAGTTGGTGTTGGGTAGGGCGGCGAGGGTGGTATCGAGATTTCTTTCATACGTACCGTTTCTAGTATAATTCACGGCATTTTCACAGGTGTAGACACGGAAATTGGGTTGAGCTACGGTGATTGTGTTGGTTAAATATATGAAAACAATCAACAACCATAAGAGCAAATTTTCGGCGAATATTAACATGATTTTACTTTGTTATGGAGGAAGATCAAGGAGGAGATGGTACTGGAAAGCATTACAGCATAAAACCCATATATAACGCATGGATTGGGGCACGTCTCTTTGTGGATTTTTGAACATTCTGTTTACTATTACTTGTCAAAAGAAATATGTGTATACATAGACCGTAAAAGACCCGATAATCCTCTTGGTCCAACCAATATAATTGCCACACGTTTCATCTCATATTCGGACTTTGAAAATTCTCCTTACGTAACGTGCTTACTGGTTAGAAGGGTGTTTGTGATCAGCGGTCATCATCTCAACGAGAAAAAAGGTTACGGGTGTTAATCGAGTCATTCCGATCGGGTTGCGGGTTACAACTTCACTCGAAATCCAATCTTAATTATTAAGCTTTGGCATGTGTTAATCGAGTTTCAACTTGCTACAAAGTAAATCTTTTTATTTATTTATTTATTTTGCCTTCTTTGTTGACAAATCATTACCTTGTTAATTCCATGTTTCTTGTTACACATAATATATATGCAAATCATCATCCTTATTCGTCAACACGCGCGCGCGGGTGTTTGTTGGGTGTTTTTAGCAAAGCCATTCTTATTCTTATACAATTAAACTAGCCTGCAAACCATGCATGTTTTGTTAGTTTAATCCGAATACTCGTACGTTTTTATTTCCAGCTTATTTAATTGTTTTAATCTTTTTTAATGACGATCCCATTTTATGTTTAAGGAGCCGTAGGAGGTTAATTAGTTCCTATTTTCATGCTTTGAGTCAATTGACAATTAGATATAGGGAGTTTGTTATTGCTTTTTTTTAGCAGATAATATACGAAAATTTGCTTTTACGTTTTTGTATTCTTCTTCTTCACTTAATTTTCTTGAGAGGAGTGAGGGGCCTGGTACTTCATGTTTTAGGATTTTTACTTCACTTGAACTACGCCTGCTTTTACTATCAAATAAACTATGCTTCAAGCAATCTAATCATTTCCTTCTCACAAAGTCTATGTTATCAATCGTGAGAGCATACGTTATACCCTATACATTTCAATAGCTAGCGGATACTTACGGTAGGGGAAGGAACAATATTATCACAAATTCAACCCGAATCTCGATCTCTCCCTTCAATTATCTTACGCTAGGGGAAGGAACAACATTATCACTAATTCAACCCGAATCTCTCTCCCTTCAATTATCTTTCCTCTTTCTCTCTATATGCTTGATGTAATCTGAATTTGGTTAAGTGGCCCTTTGGCCTATTTTTCTTCAAGAATTGGATTATGACTTTAATTAATATTAATGTTAGTTTTTATTAGACCATGAGTAGTGGTCATCCCAGCCTAAATTAACTCAAATATCACATCACCTTTTCCTCCTTTTCTCTCTCTTACCCAAAACCCAAGTAGCATTCATCTCAAATCAATCAAATCTTTTCTCACTTTTTTTAATTTATTTAATTATACATTTATATATTAAACAAAATAAAATATTTAAACAATTCAATAGAATTTAAAATATAGCAAATAATATAAATAAAAATTTCATAACATTAATAAAATATTATTATTATAAAATAAAAATTACAAAACTCTAAATCGAAATTAATAAATAATAAAAATATCTACTCGTCCTCGTTGTCGGAAACTTGGATACGTGAAATATGTTCGACCAAATCCGACCGAAGGTTATTATGCGTCTCCCGGTTTTTAACTTCTCGTACGTTTTCCGCGCATGCTTGTTTACTTATTTGTGTTTTGATATCCGACGATAGAATGTTGTTTGGGTATAAACTACAAATTGCATTGTTTTCGTCTTCAAATATCATATCATATTGTGTAATATAATTCAAGCGTACATGATGTTTTTTAGTCTTCTTGGATGTCATCCGAGTGCCGGATTATGAAGTATGTGCCAACACTGTTCGAGCACGCTCAACATCTTTCCGTGCCGATTCTTGCGTCGACTTGAACTTTTTCCGCTTATCGTCTTGTAGGCACGTAAATGATTTTACAAATGTAGTCCACTCCGGATATATCCCATCGGTTAGATAATATCTGTGCTTGTAGGTGACTCCGTTCACCTCAAATGGACACTCGGGTGCTTTTCCGTCATAGATATCATTGAAGATGGGTGACTGGTTGAGAACATTGATGTCGTTGTTGGAACCTACAACGCCGAAGTATGCGTGCCATATCCATAGATTATGTGAGGCCATAGCCTCTAGCATTATTGTTGGGTGCTTGTGATCACCTTTCATGAACTGACCCCGTCATGCAACCGGGCAATTTGCCCACGCCCAATGAGTAAAGTCTACAGTGTTGAGCATGCTGGGAAATCCGTGGTATTCTTCATGCGCGGTGTATAACGGCTGAATATCGGTATAAATAGGTTTCCGTAAATAAACTCTACCATAAAGCTCAAAAATACCACTACAGAATTTGTGTAGGCAATCCCATGCAGTTTTATCTCCCATCCTCAAGTACTCGTCAAGCGAGTCGGTGACTATTCCATACGTCAATTGCCGTATAGCAGAAGTACACTTTTGTCTCGGAGAAAAATCTTTTTTCCCAATAGTGTCCCACTACTGTGTAAAATACGCGTACTTTGCTTCTAGGTTGTTAACTATTTGTTCGAGTAGTTGTCTCCTCATGCGGAACTGCCGTCTAAATATCTCCGCCGGATAAATAGGGTTATCGTCAAAAAAGTCATTTAAGAAACCGCTCGTTTGTAGCTACCCGACCTCTTTCTATAATTCCACATCTAAATCTAGTTGACGAATCCGCGGTGTTACCAAAAAGCATGTTTGCCGCCTCTTGAACCAATATTTTATAAAACAAAAGGTAATATTTGAAAGTAGTAAAGAAATTAGGGAAGAAAGATGTTTATATTGTGAAAAAAATGGTGTATATATATAGAGAAGAGAGGATAAGTTTATATATATATATATATATATATATATATATATATAAACTCAAACGGTAATATTACCGTTGAGTTTTTTTTCGAAATCATCTAGCCGTTATTAAAAAACAAAAAAAAAATGGAAAAGGTTTTCAGGTGTCTCGAGTGTGGGAAACCGAAGGGGGAGAGGTTGATGGAACCCGAAGGGCCACGTAGCGGTGTACCCGAAGGTACCCGCCGAACCTGAAGGTCTACCCGATGACCACTACGGGTGGCCTTATATATACATATATCTATATATATATATATATATATATATATATCTATAGAGGTTCATACAAAAAGCTTCTTATTTGTGAAAAGTCCGAGAAACGTTTAAAACCATTGAATGATTTGATTAAAAGCTGAGACGAGTTATGACATTTACGTAATTATTTAAACTTTTGAAGTTATTTAACTAAAATAAAAAGGGAAAAAATGGTCCTTTTACCTCAAACCCTACTTAAATCCCAACTAAGTCCCCCACCCATCCCGTGTTTTCTCTCTATCGGTCCTTTCTAAATCTTTCTCTCTCTCTCCACACGATGGCCACAGTCAGTTTCTCTCCATCGTGACCAGCCGCCGACTCCTTTAACTCTCACTCTCTCTCTCCATGGTCGCTGCCGGCATCTTCATAAAGATTTTATATTACCTTACTCCCTCACATCGTCGTTGACGACATCATGTCCATCATCCACCATCACCGCCGCCGAACTAACACCTACTGCTTCCATCGCTACCACCAACCAGAGATCTCAAATCTCTGCCCTGCCATATCCTCAACAACAGTGAAACCAACCACCGTCGATACATTTTTCTACACTTCACTGTTGTTTCTGATTATGGATCTACACTTATATGCCATTTATGATTGTTGATCTGGGTTGTGGTTAGTTAACAAGATTTTGTTCATTTATTTGTTGTATCATTCATCTTGATTTTTCTATTCTGGATTCGGGTTGTGCTTAGTTAATAACTTTTTCTGTTTCTTTTGTTGTTTATTAGTGAACATTCATGAGTTAGAGTTGGATCGATTTATTAGTTGTGTTTAGTATTAAATATAGGTTTTATCGGTTGTGTTATTGATCGCTTTATTAGTTGTGTTCAGGGTTTTGTTTATTATTGAACATTCATTTATTTTAATTTTGATTACACTTTATTATAGTTTACTAATAAATACCCGAAATTTCTTACAAAGAATAAAGAGAATCTTAGAAAATAAGTAGAAAAAAGAAAAAAAAATTAATTTGAAAAAAAGAAGGTTAGAGCTCACTAATGATACTTAGGAAAAAATGATATAGAAGAAAAAAAGATAAAAACGTAATGATTAAAAAAGAGAAATAATAAAGCATTTAATGATGAAACAATAACAACACTTTATTAGTAAACAAATTATACCAAACATAACATTTAATAATTAAAAACTCGTAAATATTTGGTTGTGTTTATCGTTGACCATCGTAAATTTATTAATTTACTATTAAATAATTTTTAATTTATTTTGTTTAACAATTTTAGAAGAGAGAAAAATATGATAGGGAAATATATTGGAGAGAGAAAAAAATACTTTTACTATTGTATCCTTTTGAATTAAAAAACACAAAATAACATTAATCTAAGTCATTATCAAATACAAATAAGAGGCTAGGATTGTTTCTCGCACGTTTCGCAAATAAAAAACTTTTCGCATGAACCCTCTCCTAAAAATCAATATATATATATATATATATATATATGTGTGTGTGTGTGCGCGCGCGCGCGCGTACACGCTTTGTGAGAGAGTAGAAACAATTTGAGAGATTTCTTGGTTTTCATTCCTAGAAATCATGATTTCTTTTTTTATAGTTTTTCTTTATTATTCGCAATTTTATGTTACGTTTGATTACTTGTATTCTTGTAATTTTCTCATATTTTTCCCGTATAGTGATATAATCGGTTGTGCTCGTAGTTTTTTCTCGTAAAGGGTTTGTCACATTAAAACTTGGTGTTTTCATTTTCTATTATTTATTTTGAAATAAGTATGGGTATCGAACTCACGGAGAACAAGTATGAATTTAGTTATAATTAAATTAATTAACTACTAAACTACCTAAAAGCAGTAAAAGGGAAATTTTATGATTTTTCAAACCTAAATTTAATCAAGCTCCTACCTTTAATCCTAAAAATCCAAGAAACAATGATTTAAGATCTAGAAGAACAATAAAGCAAACAACTTTTAAATTTAAACAAGAAAGAAGTGATGAATCTCCACTTAAACTTTAGAATTCCCTTTTCAAATTAGTAGATTTTAATGAAAGTGCAATGGATAATCATATACCGATTCCTAAATTGGCTAGATCTCATGGTAAGACTCACTAGCCCTATAGTTACACAAGCATTAACCTAATGATCATGGCTTTAACTATTCCTATAACTAATCAATTTATTCGTGTTATGCTAGACTTAATCTACTAATTCATTAACTCACAAAATCAATCAATTAACATTGAATGGTCATCACATGTAATTGCAAACACATTAAAGATTAATTCTTTATAACATAACCCTAGGATTTGATCGATCACTAGTCATGAATCTCATTGATCATAGCAACTTATGATTAAAGCCTACATAGATAGAATGGTCATCTAACCTATGAAAACTTAGCAAAAGGCATAAATTCAGAAACTTTAACACACTTGAATCTTTGAAAAAGCTTAACAAAACAAATATATCATTCCGTATCATGCAAATCATTGAAATCTAACTAAAAATCAAAGGTTCATTATGTCTAAGTAGAGATTACAGCGTTTTAGCCCATAATCAGAAGATTACATCAACTGAAATACATAAAAACCACTCAAAACATGTTTGTAATAGCGAACCACTTGTAGATCAATGACGAAGTCTTCCAATCTTCACTTCCCAATGCAAAATCTTCAAGCTTTAAGCAAGAACCAAGCTGCAGATCTCCAAATCATTGCTTTGGAACTCCTAGGGCCGGATCAGATCAAGTCTTTAAATAGATTTTGAATTCGGCCGAAGACGCGACGCGTTGTACCCTTGGACGCGTTGCGTCGCGCCATGTTCGCCGACTTGTTAGCCATTATGTGTACGGACGCGACTTGTTTTCTCACCGAACACGTCTTGTTCTTCATTTTTCTGACTTTTTGATTTTTCTTTGAAACTCGGGTCTTTTTCCGGCTTTTCCGCTTTAACTTCTCGCCATTGAACTTTTGCAACCTGATATCCACAAATGCATATTTAAGTACCATTTATCTCATTTTCGTGAAATATCAACCTTTAAATACTAAATTATCGCGTATAATATATATATAAATTAAGCGATATCATGGCTGTAAGCTCTAACCATTACGGCTTTAAGCTACGACACTTACGGCTGTGAGCCTTTGAGCACAGCTCTGGTTCGCAAACTTAGACTCTTTGTTTGCGGGAATCATTCTAAAACACCCCAAACCCATTTTCAAATGTTTAAAACATTTAGTATGATCATAGGGGACTTTATAACATCAAATAATATCATTTTATACATTTTCCACTTCTAATTTCAAGGTTTTGATCAAGAAAACTCATTTAACCTATTAAAATGGCTTAGACTCAAATCCATCAATTTTGATGTTATAATCACTTATGTGCATATAATACAATCTATAGAAGTTATAGGAACTAGTTGTGATCATCAAGAAACATTTATTTGAAGTAATTTGAATCCTAATCCAAATACCCACTAAACTCTTCAAACATAAGAACACAAAGGAATTAGCACTTATATGATGATGATGTTTAATCATAGTTTTGAAGATAATCTTGATAATTTCTCCATTCAAGAATAAGTAGATATGGTTGTATGTATGTGTGTTCGAAGAACAAGAATATAACAAGGAAAGAAAGGCACAAAGGAAAAGAAAACATATGAAGAAAGGGGTTGCTGACCTTGACGAGGATATATTTGGAATCATTATTTTGAAAATTTTAATAATTTATTTCCTCAACTTTTATTCAACACCTCATTTTAATAACTTTTATAAATTTAGGGTGTTACACTCTCATATTATCACCTTATATTAATTTTCAAACTAAAATACAATTTATTTTATATTTTAATTTTTTAACCCTTAATAAAATTTTATTTTTCACCCTTAGGTATATATATTTACATTTAATCTCATAACATTACTTATTTTATTATTTACAAATCAAAGGACCTTTAATCTAACGATATCAATATGTATTAAGGTGTCTCTCCCTCATTAAAGTTAAGAGTTCAAGTACATTAGAAACTCATTTGCTCACATACAACTACTATTAATTTCAATTGTCATTTTTACCCCTACTTAGCTTTCGCTTTTCATCTAACCCAAAGATCACTTAACCTAGCGGTATTAACGCCTATTACGGAGTCCTCCTTCGCTTGGAGGTTAAGAATTCAAGTTTTGTTATGGACATAGATGTGGTTTAAAATTTTTGTTTCATCCGGTCAAAAAAATATTATTATTTATAAACTTATTTACTCATATACTACTACTCATTTTTTGTATACTAACTTTCTAAATCTATAAAAAACCAATGACATGTAAACTAAATATTGTTTACTTATGAACTTAAAACCATCTTATATATAATATTACTTATAGATTAATTTATTAAGAATATGATTATTTGAACATCACCTGATACAACGCACGAGTTTGATATACCTTGTTTTAATCAAAAGGTATATAGCTATACTAAAAACATCTATTTTAGTTTGTAGCAAGTAAACATTGATTTTTTTTAGTTTGTTAATATAAACTTGGAGAACTCTATTTAATTTTAATATTATATACATAAAGTATTTTTCTTAGAATATCTCAAATTTTGAGCATATATTTAGGTTAAAACGAAAAAATCAATTTGTATAAACCGATCCAACCGAATTATAATTTAAATGGTTTGGTTTGGATCTTAAGATTGTTTGTATGGATCGGATGCATATTTAGAATCAAAATCCAATCGGATTCACACTTAATTGGATCGGGATTAAACCAATCTATCCAAACGTGTACCTCTACCGGTGGATGTAGGCAAGTAGGTTAAAGCATCTTTAATTGGCCAAACCACGAAAAACCTTTGTGTCGTTTTCTTGCTTTTCTATAACAGTTTTCTTTTGTTTATTTTCAATATTGTTCGGGTAGTCTTATATGGATCAAAAAGATTTGAAGAAACAACAAATAGGGAGTGTAAACATTAGAAACTTGCGAAAGCTAGATACTTTTAGGACAGAATGAGTTATCTAGAAATGAATCCTGTTAACGTGAGAGACGACACACATGTATACATGCTCAATAATTGGTGGGAAACGACGTTTAAAGTCCCATGAATGCAAATTTCAGTGGTGGTCAATGTTGCTAAATATGTTGAGTACAAATTGTGGGTTATCAAGAACTCATTTTGTTGGTTTCCCAAACATAAGGCAAGGGAATGAATGGTATATATTGTTCGAGTCATGTTCCCCCGTACGTAGCTCCACTTAATTACTTAACAAATTATATTAACCCTAATTACTTTCTGTCCATGTGCAATGTATTCTCTTCTCCTTATTAATGCTATCTACTATTATTATAATCCTTAATTAATTAATTGCTTGCTTATATCTAATTGTCCTAAACACATAATAATTGGTTTGAAGACTGAAAGCCACTTGTTCCGAGACACATAATCTAGTAAATATAGTAAGGGTTTAGGGAGAATATTTCTTTTAGAATACATGAATAACACTATTAACAAAATTACTCTTACATTAATGTAAAATAACATAAAAACAATAATTTTTTTAATTATTTTAACAAACGGATACAAAACTGAATTGAAAAAGAAACTAACAAACCTCAATCAAGTTGTCTTCCTCAAAACAGAAAAAGAAAAAAAAAGACGAGATTTCTTGAAAACCACCTCTCTTTCCTCCCCCATAAACCCTATTTATAGCTTCTTTTTCCTCTTTCCACTTCTTTCTCTCCATGCAACAACTATCAATCTTCAAATCCAACATATATTTCCTCTCATAATTATCAAAAAAAAGAAAGAGAGAGAGAGATAAAATCTTGATTTTACAGAAGTTCCCATGGAAAACAATTTCAGCATCGATGAACATGAAGAACAAATGGAACTGCCTCCAGGGTTTCGATTTCATCCAACCGACGATGAACTTATAATTCACTACTTATATCCAAAGGTTTCCGATGCTTCTTTCATCAGCCAAGCCATCGGAGACGTTGATTTGAACAAATTCGAGCCGTGGGATCTTCCATGTAAGTTTTATGATCATGCATCATGTTCTGTTTTCTCAAAATTTTTGTTGGTTGGTTGCTAATTTTGAACTTATGATTGATACTGAAGTGAAAGCCAAAATTGGAGAGAAAGAATGGTATTTCTTTTGCGTTAGAGATCGAAAATACCCAACTGGTTTGAGAACAAATAGAGCTACAGAGATGGGGTATTGGAAAGCTACAGGGAAAGATAAAGAGATTTATAACGCGAACATATTAATTGGGATGAAGAAAACACTTGTTTTTTACAAAGGTCGAGCTCCAAAAGGTGAAAAAACAAATTGGGTCATGCATGAATTCAGATTAGATGGGAAATTAGCAATCGAGAATCTTCCTAAATCAACTAAGGTACATTTTGCTCTGTGTTTGTTTCTTTTGATGATTCTTACTCTGTTTTTTCTCCATTTTGATGATTCTTGCTCTGTTTGTACACGGATTTAAAGATTCTTACTCTTTATTTTCTCAATTTGTATGATTATCGTTTTCGAATGGCTTTAATGATTCTTTCTCTGTTTTTACTCCATTTGATGATTCTAGTTCTAATTTTACACTGATTTTGTTAATTCTTGCTCTGTGTTTACTCTGTTCTGTTTTTCTTGTTCTTTGTCTGTTTTTGTAGGGTGAGTGGGTGATTAGTAGGGTTTTCGAAAAGAATAACGGAGGGAAGAAGAATCATATATCTGGAGTTTCGGATACTAATTATGACGGGTTTGAACAAGAGGTTAAATTTGATTCTTCGAATTTGCCCCCATTAATGGACATCTCGAACTCCAAAACTGAAGACTTGATTGAAGGTTTTAACGAATTGATTGATCTTAATCCTTTAAATAATGACAATCATCTATGGTTTCCAACCACCAGAATTGTTCAAAACAATGAATACTTGCAATACCAGGACCCTTCGATTCTCAGGTTCTTGATCAATCAGAATAGTCCTTTAAACATGCAACAAAACCCAAAAATCGAATTGGACAATGATCAAGATTACCCTATGGTTTCAACAGGAACAGTGGATCTAGATGGTCTTTGGAATTGATGAATTTGTAGGATTGCAGGAGGGAGATTTGTTAAAACAAAACAGAGGAATACAGTGAATTAAACTTCATATCACTTGATCTTGTTTGATGATGATTTTCAATGTCTTTGGATCAATTTGTAGGAAAAATTACGAAGTTAATGTGCTTTTTGTTGTTTTATTTGGTAAAATTACGTGTTATGAAGATAATCGCATTTCAGTATTTAAATTGTGATAACCTTAATATGTAGTAACTAAACATTACTGTTGAAGGGTAGAGTTTTTTTAAATGCATTTAATTTTTTAGCTTTTGTTATTACGAGTATCAAACATTAAATTTTTTTGTTATGTGTTACTGCGTATCAAACTTATATACATCTGTTGCTAATGTTTATATTAAACTTTCTATTGTAGTATTAAACTCAAACTTTTTTTTTTCTTTTTTATGTAATCAAAATACATACAATAACAACACATTGAAAGTGTGATATATATAATGAAAACTCTTGAAGTTCAATATACACAATAGCTAAACGTGTATAAAAAACATTTTTTAATAAGCATTACCCTGTTGTTAAAACATTCGTTGTCCATAAAAGTATTAAGCATTCTTTAAATGTCACATTATACAACAAATATGTTTTTTTTTTCATTTATAAACTTGTCATTCATTATTTATGTACCATTAAAGGCTTTTAATATAGGATTGCTTTACTTTTATATATTTAGAAAGTAATTTATTTAATGTTGATCAAATACTTTTGTTAATTTAATTACATTTAATAATGTTAAAAGTGTATTAATAGATGACATAAAATAATAAGCCTATGTTCACTTTTTAAAAACTTCTATCACTTTTTTAGAAAACTTTTGTAAAAGACTTGTAAAACTTATAAACATGTTCATTTGTAAATTTTTCTAAAAGTAAAAGACTCTTCAACTTTTTTTACTTTTTTCAAAAAACAAAATTTAAGATCTCGTAACATACATAATGTTGCCAACAAGCACGGTCGTCAATTACACTGCACGACCATGCACGTGCAAGGCCAAGTGTGGTGATATGCCTGACTCCCGGTGATGAACTTTTTTAAGAACGGTCGTGCAATGTTACCATGCATAGTTGTGCACCTTCAAAAATCTTTGTTTTTTTCCCACATTTTTTTGTTCCAATTCTAGTCTAAACTTGTCAGTTATGCCTAATTAAGCTTTATTTGTCAAAAAGGGGTGATAAATAGAGAATAACGAATACGAAATATATGTATAAAATAGACAACTATTGTCATATACTAAGGAATGATATTAATAATTAAATAACTATAAATGATAACTGATAAATAACAAATAGTAATAATAATAAAAACAATAAATAACTAATAAAATAATAACAATAAGTAATAATTATTAATTAATTATAAATAATAAGTTTCAGTTAATAATTATGAATAATAATCATTGTAATAATAGATAAAATACAAATAATAATAATAATACTACTACTAATACTAATAATAATAATAATAATAATAATAATAATAATGATGATGATGATGATGATGATGACGACGACGATAATAGTAACTGAAACTAGAAAATGAACCCCGTAAAAAAGAACTCAACCAAACATATTTTTTACTTTTTCATGGTAAATAAAAACTCCTCATTTTCGTCTACGCATGTTTTCAACTTTTCTTAAAACTTGAGAACTCTACAATTTTTCCAAAAAAAATAAATTGAAAATGAAAGTTGAAAAAATATCTTCAACTAAACCTAAGTTTTTGTAGGAAAAAAAAGTACTATATTATAATTACCCAAATTAGTGGTTTGAAGATGTATTATTATTTTTAAAAATTTAAAGTTGATTGTATACAATTAATGATAACTAAGACAAAGTTCATTACATTATCATGCAATTTGCCCTTAATAATATCTATATCTTATAATTTATAAATTATTTATGGTTTTTAATTGTCACGTTTTATTTAAATTTTGAAATAAAAGATTGTTCATTTTCTCTATGAATTGAAATAAACAATTATACTACTTTGGATTGATGGGACAGTAGGTGATTTGTGCAATCTAGAGAATTCATTATTTCAAGTATAAATTGTCTAAGATGACAAAAACCTAGCTTTCATTTCATTTTCCCCGTATCTTAATTTCTTCGTTTGATTTGTCACCAATCCAAGTATTACATAAC
>JAUEJL010103512.1:0-13053 GCA_032274825.1 Drosophyllum lusitanicum | reverse complement strand
AGGAATATTATTGACATTATTATTATTTGATAGACTTGAATTTAGTAGGAATGTTAATGGTCTTGAATGATGATTGAAGTAAATAATCGTATTAGAGTAATGGGTAATTGGTTGTGGGCTTAGGATAGTATGGTTTGGTAAAGGAGATGGGCTTAAGGCCTAACTCCCCTCCTTTAACCTACTGTAGCAGCTAGCAGCTGCTTTTGGGGAAAAGAAAAGAAAAGTCAGTCTGTGTATTGTGCGTGTTCTTGAAGATATGAAGAAGAAGAAAGCAAAGATGCAAGAATCTTATTTTCATCTACTAATCTTCAAGGAATTGTAAAGAGAACTTCCGGGTAATGTTCCTAAACCTTTTATGAACACACAATTATTGTTTGTACTGATTTAAGGAGAGATTTAATGGGGTTTTGAAGCTCGTGTGAGTGTGTTCGTGGGTTTACAAAACCGAGAGAAAAAGAGAGTGGTTTTGGGGTTTAATCTTGATAAAAACTTTAATTAGTGGAAAGGATTTGTGTAAGGGATAGGAGAAGTTCTTTGCAACTGATTTAAATCGATTTGGTTAAGTTTTGGGAATTGTTTGATCTTGGAGTGTTCGACTGGTATGAACCAGTGTTAGGTCTGACCAAGATGATCGGTCCGACTTATGGACTCAGTCAAACCTGTGTGAGACGTGCGACTTAAGTGCCCCGTCCGACTTGAGGTTTGGTCCGACCTGGTGTAGTCCGACTTGCGCTTGTGCGACTTGGCATGGTCCGACCTAGTGGTCCGACTTGTGAGACACTTTTGCAACCTAGTGGTCTGACTTGTGTGTGACTTGGATGTTAGTACGACCCAAAACTGGTCCGACTTATGTTGCATGTCCGACCTAGAGTTGGTCCGACCTGGAGTGGTGCGACTTGAACCTTGGTCCGACCTAGGAGTGGGTACGACTTGGGGTCCTTTGAGATATTTGCAAATTGGGTTAAGGACTTGTACCCAGTATTAATGCAATTGTATGCGCTGTAGGTTCATGCTTCGGGTTCGTGACTAAGCAATTATGTGATTGCCGTTAATTAAGAAACTGAGACTACTGACAGGTGAGTATTCCTACTTACACTCTAAATAGACTTCGTATACGATCGATCACGTACAAATAAGTGATAAAGCTATGACATATGTTTTAACCGTTTACTTTGGTAACGGGTATGTTCAGACCGTCTACTTCGGTAACGGGTATGTTTAGACCGTCTACTTCGGTAACTGGCATGAGACCAACACTTCGGTGTGGAGTATGAGAACAACACTTCGGTGTCGGGTATATTAGACCGTTACGACGGCAATGGGTACGATGAGACCGTCCAAGCAGGCGGGTATGATGAGACCACTTACTACGGTAGTGATTATGAGGTATGTGTTAATTGATGAACTGTTTGGCTTGTAAGTAATGTACTCGCTAAGCTTCGCGCTTACTGTTGTTGTTTAATCTTTTCATGAAGATGACCATGGCGGGACTCCAGCACGCATGTGATAGCTCATTGCCGGTGCATGCATCCGCGGGACTTTAATAAACTTAGTTTATATTACACAATTATTGTTATGTTTATGCTCAAACAGTATTAAATTTTGAGACTGAGATGTAATTAATATATATATATATATATCACTACATTTATGGTTCTGACATATGGCAAAGGTCATGATTCGAATCTGTTAAATTTTTTTTTTGGGACATTACATAGTATCTTTAAAATCGTCACTTTCCAAACTTGAAGCGAAAAGGAGTAGCCTTCAATGTTCGGTAAGTATTTTAACCTTCAACCTCGACGCTTTGACCTTCACTGTTTGTATAAGTTGTGCTTCAACCATGTATACCTTTAACATTTGTATCCTATGAACTTAATCCCCAGAAAATCTATCTAAAACTACTCTCGAAACACCACATAGTTTATAAGTAAAACATTTGTTTGTTTATAGATATATGCATATTAGAGTCCAAACAAAAATCATTCTTTTGAAAATAATTATGAGACTTCTACCCCACTTAAAATCTGAACCCAAATTATTCCTTGCATACATTTCGTGGAACTATTGGTTAACCCGAATATAGTGATGAACTTTTTAATCAGTCGTCTTTCTTCAATATTATAGATGATAACCGAACATAAAAATAAAAAAATTAATTCTACTAACCAAACCAAAAAAAAAAAAAAATTTCAGCTAAACCGAAAAATTCACACGATTTTATGATATTTCGGTTCAGTTTTTCATTTTTAAAATATTCAACACACTTATTTTTTTTAAACGGCAAAAAAAACAAACCAGATAAAACACTTCGACATTACCATTACCACACCAAACAAACTCAAAATTCACATAATTCAAAACACTCCTAGGTGTTCAGGAGAGAGCGCCTATCATTTTACTTGGTAGGTTTGAATTTATTATTTTTGTTCTCTATCAATCTCAATTTTTTTTTGACAAATGTACCTTTAATCATTGGCTACCGACTAATGTTCTTCCCAAACGACGTAGTTTTCCCTGCCATAAACCCTTAATTTGTAAACATTCTCAGGCGGTTCTAGTTAAGACTTACAGGTGTTACACCCATTCTCTCCCTCTCTCTTTCTCTCTCTCTCATACACACTGTTCTTCCCTTTTTTTCAAAAGAACAAAAATCTTGACACCCTTTAAAGTTCCTTTCACAAAAAATCGGATTGCAAAATCTATCCGTTAGGGTTTGTTAATTGATTCAATCACCCCAGAGAATACTGTAATGACAATGCGATCTACGAAAAACACTACTCCGTTTGCTTTTCTGTTTCTTCTTCTTGCTCTGTTGTTCGTTTCTTCAAATGGAGAACCCTATTTCTCCAACTATCGAACACCCAATTCAGGTTATTCCTTTTAACCCACCAAAAAATTTGCGTTTATACTGTGAAACTTATTTGGGGTTTTGATGATTTTACATGTTATTGTTTGATTTTACTGTTAATTTGTTGTGGGTTTGAATCGGTGTTTCTGTGGATGATATCTTTTGCAGGGGAAATTCAATTGGGGAAATATAAATTATTGGAAACTTTTGGTGGAAAAAGGTTACTCGCTGAAGAACAAAATGATGTAAACTCGTCACTTGTGTTGGCTCAAAAGAGAACAACGAGGAGAGATCCACTCGATGGTTTTAAGAAATACAGAGGAGGATGGAACATCCGTGAACGCCATTATTGGGCTGTGAGTTCTCTATAACTTCATGATTATCTTTTGTATTTTGCTTCAAAATTAAGTAATGAAATAAGTGATTTAAAACCCATTAATTAATCTGATTTTTGTTGTTATTAAAACACAAGTGAAATCCAGAAACTATCTGCAAAAAACATATTAATCTGGATTTTGGAATGAACCCAATAATTTGATTTTTTTCTTGGGTTTTTCTTTTCTTCATTTTTATAGTGTTTTGTTTCATCAATTAAGTTGTAGAAAATTTTTATTTAGACCCACTGATCATTGTTTTCTTGGTCAAATGGAGAAGTAGTCAAAAAGCTCCTGAAATTTTAAACTTTTTGCATACGTTAGAAAGAAGACAAAAAAAGGTACAATCTTCACACGGCTGTGGTACAACCTTGCATAGCATACATTTTATATTTACTACCGTGCAATCCTCGCAATGTTGCGGTGAATAACATGTTTTATAGAATATAGAGTCACGAATAGTTTCTACGCGTAACATATCATTTCATTTTTTCTTTATCTTTTTTTTCATCAATTCTTTTCTTCACTAATTTTAGAAAAAAATAATAAAACAACTCTTTTTTCTTATTTTTCTGTGGGTGGAGAAATGTGTTATTATGAAAAAGTATGTGTATAGGCGACCGTGTAAAATAGAAGAGAGTATATAATTGGAAAATGAAGGGTATATGAGGGGTATATTAGTAATCTCTAATTGCTAATATCTTAAATCTTTATGGGATTAATAAAATAGAACAGAGGGTGTAAATGTTTTATAATATAGTATAATTATACACTCCAACATCCCCTCAACTATGAATGAATCATAATTATTTAAAAAAGATACACAGAATTAAATGGAAACATTTAACTATGAGATCTTAGAAATTTATTTGCAGAAAAATGATAAATCCTCTGAAAATGTGTTCCTACTTAATATTTATTTAATTTATTATTTATGTGCAAACAACATATTTTTTAAGTTCATATATAATTTCTTTTATTTTTTTTAATAAAAGTTAAATCCCTTTTCTGTTTGCATTTCCAAATCCAAATCATTGCTGTTTTAGTGGCTTGTATCTCATGCTTTAAGCGCTGAATGATCCAATGGATTATGTATGAAATTGGTTTCGACTTTTGAATGTAAATTACGGTTTAATAATGACTATGAATGACTAAATAACGAAAAATTATTGTTTTAATCTTCTTAATGATTTATGACAAAATAAGATATGACAGGTACCTACATAAAAAAGTATAGGAAGTGTTAATAAATATCAAAACACTTGATGTTAAAAACTACAATATTTATGCAATAATTATAAAATTCAACAAATCCAAGTTTGACCTTAAGAGTTGAATTCTACTTTTAGCTGGCAATATGTAAAGGGGTTTTAGAATAATGACGAGATATGAAACTTTGGTCCATATCTTTGATATTTAACTGATAATATTTTCTTATCTAACATGTGGACACAATCAAGTTTATTTTAAGAATCTTTGTTTTATAATATGATGTTAAATTGTGATAGATTGGTATTTGGTAGTGCATCATTTGAATAATGATATTTTTGTTCCAACCCACATGAAGATATTCTACTTGCTACCATTCACATTCATTGGAAAGGAAAACTGTGTTTTTAAACATATTTGTTGGAAGGTAGTAGAATGGATTCAGAAGAAAATTTGGTTAATCTTCTGATTTTTTGCTAGGTTTCTTTAAAACAAGTAAAGAGGAAAGTTCTGTTTACTATTTAATATTATTTGGTTCCATTGCCACAATTAGAGCTTAGACTTCTATAAGTCAAACAGAACAGTCTTGACTTCAACATTGTTTGCAGAACTTGCAATATTTACAATAATTAATTAGGAATAAAGTTGGAAAACTAGTAAATCATAATAATAATTATTTTGTTAAATATGATACAAACCTTCATTATTACACTGATGAAATATTATTTTTGCATAAAATGATTTGGAGGTTGTATACATTTAAAATACATAATTGTTGACTTCCAAACCTTTTTGACATGTTCTACCAGTTTAACTACAGTAATTGACTCATTGCATAAGTGGGTTGAAGTTTCCGACTTTGTTTATTGAAAATCTCACGTATATATTCAAATTTATAACTTTCTTTGAACTTGTTTTAATCATTGTAAAATACTTGATGCAGTCTGTGGCTTTTACTGCTGTACCGTTCTTTGCTATGGCTGCTGCCTGGTTCGTGTTCTTTGGCTTGTGCTTAGCGGTGATTTGCCTCTGCTATTGTTGTTGTGCACGAGAACCATATGGCTATTCCAGACTAGCTTACGCATTGTCTCTTATTCTCCTCATTCTCTTCACCATCATTGCAATGTATGCCCTCTCTCTCTCTACACACACACACACACACACTCACAGAGGTGAAGGTTCCATTTAGAATCTATTTTATTGCGAAAATAGCAAGAACTTACCTATGCAATATAGTCAAATTCTCTCACTCCCTACATCTCTCTCTCTATATATGCTTTAACGGTTTCACCTGTTTACCACTTAATGTAGTGATTGCACTTAGCAATGGATAGAAACGCAAGTATTTCACATACAATGATAAAAAGTAAAGTATGTTGTATAAATGGAGAAAAGATGAAAGTGTATCAAATATATGTGCCGTTACCCTTTAATAATTTCGGTTCTAATTTCAAATTTTGAAATTCGTGAAGTTTTCATATCCTCATTTATTTTCAAAAGATCGAGGAACTATGCTTGGTTTTTTTTCCACAAACAACCACCATTCTTGAAAAAAGATGCAAAAATAAAAAGTCAAGTACAATGATTCGAAAAGTCAACTAGTGCTTTTATACAGGTTTCTATTGCTCATTTTGTATCTCCTGTGTTAATGGTTAACTATTCAGATTTGGTCAACATGAAGTCAACTAATGGCTAGCCTTGGATCTTTTCAGTGTTGGATGTGTTGTTTTATACACGGGTCAAGCAAAATTCCATCACAGTACAACAAAGACATTGAGCTATGTTGTAGATCAGGCAAATACAACCGCAGAAAAACTTAGGAATTTGTCTGATGATCTTGCTTCTGCTAAACGAATAGGGGTAGCCCAAGTGTTTTTGCCTGTTCAGGTCCAATCAGACATTGATGAGATACAGATAAAGCTCAACTCATCATCTTATGCTCTTTCTGATAAAACCGAAGATAATAAAGAGGACATACACCGTGTCTTAAATACCGTGTAAGTAAATAAACTCTAAAAAAAACAAGACATAGAATTATGTTAATAAATAAACCATAAAAGTGATATGATTTTGTGTTTTTGCAGGCAGTTAGTTCTGATCATTCTATCTGCTGTGATGCTTTTCTTGACGTTCGTCGGATTCTGTAAGCTACCCAAAAGCCTTATTTCTAAAACGTCTAATTTCTTTAGAGATAACTAAGGTGAGTTATAATTATTAAAACTATAATAATTCACTACTGATCTAAATAATGACATAGTAGGTTTTATGCAGTATGCACTAAAAATTACACTTTTGCAACTTTGTATGTGTAAGCTGTTGGACACTTTGATCCGAAGAAGAATTTCATTCTACGCTCTTTTCCTTTTTCTTTTCTTTTTAAGATTTTATTAATGGGTCGAAAGTCACACCTCTACTAATTTATTTGTCTATTATATATCCTGCAGTGTTTTCGATCTTTGGCATGCAATGTATGGTTTACACGTAAGTCAGACATTTAAGTTTCATAACAATATATTTATATCATCCATATTGTTTTGAGAGAATTTCTCTGTTTTGAATCGTTGCAGCTTGGTGATATTCGGATGGATTCTTGTGACGGGAACATTTATACTGGCTGGCGTGTTCTTTGTCTTGCACAAGTAAGTTGAACTTACTTCTGTGTAATCATTAATGGGTCATTTAAGTTATTTTTAGATCAAGTTATGAGGGCCATATTGGTGTACCAAAGTTTTGTGGAAACTAGCTTTTCTAGCCATAAAATGCAAATTATGACCAGTTTTTTTTTTTCTTCACGTTTATGTTTTCCACTATATTCTTGAAAACCATTCGTCTTTGTGAAATGAAGTGTTTCTTTTTGGAGTTCTCATGAAAAAGATGGCTAGTAAGCAACAAAAAGGGTAAGCAACAATGGTTTAAAAAGTCGAATCAATATATTTTGGTTTGTGCATCACTTGAAAAAATACCTTCCTTTATGGAAACGGCATTGCGTGATATAACTGATCATCTTCGTATAGTGTTTGGATAAAGTGATTCTCACGGGTTAAATAATTAGCTTCAGATATTCGGTTTCACACTTGTTGCAACAAAAATGATCATTTATGGAATATTAAGATTTCTTATTTGCCCCTCATTTTTAACCTCATTCTCATTTTTGTTGATTCTAATGTGTGTGTATATATATATTTTAGACTTGTTTTCATTATCAAATACACACACATGTAAGAAAAAGAAGTTATAAAATATCAAATACTTACAAAAATATTTTAGAATATCGGTTTCGGGCATTTAATATATTAGTTCCTTACATAATCAGAATTTGCTTTATACTCAAACTATAGAGAAAACTACTATCTGATGATTCCAGTTTCAGAAATGAGAAGCAGTTTAAAATTCTAACTCATGCTACGCGTCACATTTCAGCTGATTATCTAATGATGATTGTTATCATCCAATTAATTTCAAAAACAAACATCTCTAACCCCAAGATGATCTACAATTCAGTTCATGATCTGATACTGATATCTACCACTGACAATCTTTTATTTCTTTAAGTGTGACTGCAGACACCTGTGTATCTATGAATCAGTGGGTTGAAAACCCGACTGCTCATACAGCTTTAGACGACATTCTTCCATGTGTAGACAATGCAACGGCTCAAGAAACTTCAATGAGGAGTAAAGAAGTCACTTCTCAACTTGTTAATGTGATCAATCAAGTCATTACTAATGTCACTAACATCAATTTCGCCCCAAATTTCACGCCTCTTTTTTTCAATCAATCTGGGCCATTAATGCCACTTCTTTGCAATCCATTCAAACCAGATTTTAGTGATCGAACTTGTGACCCTAATGAAGTGTCATTGAACAATGCAACACAGGTATTATCTTTGTGAGATATTGCGCCTTTGCTTTGTACCTCTTGGGTAACGGGTCAAAATAAGTTAATTTTTGTACGGGTCAAAATGATTCAGGTCAACCTAAACATATTGTCATATTTTTTTTCATTCTTTTATAAATAGCTCGTGCTAAAAGTACACTTTTGGTGGCCTTTAACCTCTGTCTCTCCAGTTTGAGCAATTTTATTTTTATATAAATGTTCTTTTTATTTTATTCATTTGACCTGTTCTAGATAAAACATAACTTGAATAGAATTATTTAAATGGGTCAAATTTGCCACTTTAGTTCAAAACAAGCAAACTGTGTATTGACTTTTTTTAAAAGCATACTGTGTATTGACTTTTAAGTTGAACTAGTTTTGTTTCATAATCAGTCGATCGGATCGATGTAGTTGTAGTAATTCCAGGCTTACTTCTTCATATGAGTATGGTTTCGGTTTGTAATGAAGGTTCTAAACATAACACATTATTGATTGGTGGCAGGTGTACAGTCAATATGTCTGTCAAGTTTCACCAAGTGGGATCTGCACCACCACAGGCCGCCTAACTCCCGATTTCTACAGCCAAATGTCAGCCGGAATAAAACTAAGTTATGGGCTGTACCTCTACGGGCCTTTTCTAGTAGATCTGCAAGACTGCACATTTGTCAGGCAAACTTTCACCGATATCTCACGAGACTATTGCCCAGGCTTGCGCCGATTCAGCAACTGGATCTATATCGGTCTGCTTATGGTTTCACTGGCGGTGTTGCTGTCTCTTGTATTTTGGGTTGTTTATGGAAGAGAAAGAAGGCATCGCGTGTACACGAAGATACTCATAGCAAGAACAGAAGGTGAAAAGGGTATGTGAAAATGATGCTTGTTAGAGAGGTTTGTTAATAGTTTTGATGATGGTAAAGAGAAAATGATTGTGCCATTTTCTCTTGGTGGTTATATTTGTTATTGAGAATAGTTAGTAATGTATACATTGAGATTCATGTTTGTTATGATCTGTGGGTTCATCCAGTATATGGTTCTTATCATACGAATTTACATGGTATTCGGTATAGTGTTTCTGTCTAGGATATATGACGTGTGGTTTATATAGCAAGGTTCTAAATAACGTGAGGCGTAGCGTGATAGAAGAGTCAAGCCTCAAGCCTTGGAAATCACGACGAGATCACGGTGTTTCACAAGGTGCGACTTAAGGCGCCAATTTTGTATATAAATTATTAAATTATAATTATGTATATTAAAAATATTAAAAACATATAATTAAAGGTTTATAACGTAGTTCATCAATCTTTTTTTTTAATTTTTGGTATATACAACTATTTTTATAAATGAATAACTATATATATTTAACTCGACTCAATACTTCTAACACGCTTAAAAAAACATGGCTTATAACAAATAAAAACATGTTAAGCAGGATCTTAGCATAAGTTAAATCTTACGTCCAGTTCTTGGATCATGTCGTGGTGACATGGTCAAGCCTCAAGCTTTTACGGAGCTGCCATGACGAGCTTTTTAGAAACATGTTATATGGAGATAGATCATTAAGAATTTAAATTAATTAATAAAGTTAGAGAACTAATCTTACCGAACGGTCATGGAAGTAGAAATGACATTTTTATAATACTAATGAATTTATAAGGAAAAAAGTAATATTAATTACAATATTAGTGTAGAATTGAAAAAAGTTACAATTTTAATGTTAGGCGTGTACGTTGCTTGAGCCTAATCTATTTAACATGGATTCCTTTTTTTTTATTATTATTTTTAAGTACTTTAAATATTTCTGTTATTTTTAAGATAAATTTTGAGTGAAGTAGTAAATCATTTAATACATATTTTACAGTATCTTAAAATAATAAATTTTTGACAAAACTTAAAGCGATAAAATTTTAAACTAAGTTTTGGTAGAATTTAGGGATTATTGCAACAAAATACAACAAATTTTACATAAGATATAATTGTATTTAACAAACTTTGTTTTGTTCAATAAATACAATCGACTTTTATAATTTTTTCATGGTATGCAAGTTGTATACAATGCTAAACTATGCATGGTTCATTTTATACAATAGTAGCTTAAAATTAGATGCATAAAAAAGTTGTTTGCATACAATTAGGAAATCACTAAAGTTGAATGTATTTATTGACAAAAACAAAGTTTGTTGTATACAATAATAACTTATATAAAGGTGGTTGTATTTTAGTGCAATAAACCTTATAGTTAAAGCATTTAAAAACGTATAAATTTTAAGAATTAAATCATTTTTAATCCTACATACAATCACCCAACTCAAAAATATATACTTTGTTTCTAATGTAATTTATTTGAGTTAATTATTAGTTATTCGTATTTTATTCATGCGATTCGGCGGGGACACAATATGTGTATTTTATAAGATGTCAACTCAATGTTTCATTTTTTAAACAACTTAAAGTGAGACTAAGGTATAGATCAGGTGAATATGTGTTTGCCGCTCAAAAAAACTTAAAGTGAGAAGAGTGTGGTTATCGATAACATGTGAAATTTATACAAAAGTAAAATTAATTGAACACGTAGGAAAATGACATCATGCTTTTTTTTTGCTTATATGATTTAAGTTTTTTATTCTTAATCAGTTTAGTTTACTTGAAATATCAACTTATTGTATTTTTTTAACCTTAATTTCATACGTGCATTTGATAATTTAAAAAAACATAAAAAATATAATTCTAATCAAATTTTTTGGTAATATATATTATAAGTTTTTTAAAATACCATTTTTATAGTTGAGCCTATTCTATTAATACTTTATATATGTGTATATATGCTAGTAGAGTACTCACGTAATACGGTGGCACCAAATAAAAATGGACGGTGATATGTGTTGTAGTGGCCAATGATTGCGAAATCGGATGACGTAGTAGCACATAGCAATGATGTACCATGGTAATGAATGATGTTGGCAATTGTAAGAGCATCTTTGAAAGCTATAGGAACATTATATGATTTCCTCTTATATGACAATGAAAATAAAAATAACCGTACTCAATCCTGTCTAAGCGAGGCATCAAGAAGGTGAAACGTAGACGGTCATTGTAACACCGTGATTCTAAAAAATTCACAATTAGAATTTTTTTTTTAAAAATAACCGATTAGTAGCAATGAAAGTCTAAAAATCAAGTGCATAATAAATACTAACAGGGCAAATTTCAAACCGTTGAATCACCGTGTCACTTTCATGTACTGAGATCAAAACCGTTACAAAGTTCAAACAAAAAATAAGGACGGAATGTCCAAGTTGGTATCCAAACGATCTAGGTCATTCTACCCTAGAAAGTAACCCATCTTGCAAGCTAACACTCCTAAGCCATCTGCACGAATACAAAACACATTTCAAGAAACAAGTGGTAGCTTACCTTGTGGATGAATAAGAGTTAGATAACCAAAATTGTGAAATCATTACATTACAAATCAGATATGACAATAAATTAAATCCACACCCGATCCATCATGAATTTGATCCGTCCCTGAGTTCCCGAAAACCATATATCACATAACGGGTCAAGAGTCTAACATGTCAAATCATGTAAATCAAATAGTTGCATCATATTCATAATCATAATCATAACCACAAACATATTTGTATGTCGATAAGGTGTCCCTAATGTAGAGTCTAAACCCACAAAGGAAACCCAGTTCATTCCTTAAAGCCCAAACAACTCATGTACCGATTAGGTACCTACTCCCGGTCTATACATAAGTACACTCTAGACCCTACTTTCTTACTCTGACTATGCAAAATACAAGTATCTCATAGTGTCGTTTAGAGTGTAAGTACAAACAGAGGTCAACTGTCCATCCCTACCTTACACCCTCGTAATGTTATGCATACGACCTCAACCGCATGGTCATACATCACGCTAGTAAATAGGCACCTAGGTACTTTCACACCACTTGCCACTCAGGTTATCTGGAAAACCCTTTGACTCGTATGGCTACCACTTTCCTAGAAGTGTAAATAGATCCAACTAGGCCAGTAATCGTGTGTAATCATGTAAGGTGTTTACCCCCATGCGCTATGTTCGAGCATGCACATAAAATTCTTTAATCAACTAGCATGTGAATACTAAATTATATCAAATATCATCAGTATGCATGCATGTATCTAGTAGGTGTTGGGTTTCGGTGGAATCTAGAAAACACAGCGGAAAGAAAACGAGTATAATAATTTTCAAAAAGAATGCCACCAACACACCACTTAATGGACCATACTCTAGACAATGGCAATGCAACAAAACAAAAAGGCAAAAAGATAGAGATTATACCATACAAGCAATTCCTTTCTCCTTATTGTCTCGATGTTGATGATGATGTGTGAACACAACAAAGTGTTCCTCTATCGGTATCCACGCCAAGTGATGGAGATTCCCACTTGCTAGTGAGCTTGGACGCCACCAAGAACACCACCTTGATAACGCACCAAGACTTGAAGCTTCCTTGAAATTAAGAACACTTCCAAATGTGCATGTAGAGAGAATTTATGAAGCTATTTCAACCAAAATGGCTAAACTCTCATACTAGACTTTTAGGACAACTTATAGACCCTATACCATAGCCTAGAAACGTCCATAATAAGTCTAGCATGAATAGCCATAAATCCACTATTAAACTAGTCTTAAAAGACTAGTTAAAGAGGCTATTACAGCATTAGGCACGGCCGTGCCTCACAGGGCATGCCCGTGCCAGCC
>JAUEJL010103501.1:0-13054 GCA_032274825.1 Drosophyllum lusitanicum | reverse complement strand
AGATTAGGTGGCCTGGTGAGCGGGGTTGCCTATTACTGGATGTCTATTTTGGGATGGAACACTTATGAATGTTGTAACTATATGATCCTATGGTCGGTCGATGTAATAGAGTAACACCAAACAGTCGATACTAAATTTTTGATGTAAATACCTAATGTATAACCTTTTGGTTATAAATTTCCGCTGCATAACTTAATGATAATTAATCGTGAGTGAGTTCACGTTTATGAAAAACGCAAATTTTTGCTAATTCGTTGTTTTGCAAAGCCGGTGTTACAATAATACTCTCCTTTCTTGAAACAATTTTTACAGGTTCTTGTAATGGCTTATTTGTGGGTCTGCCCCTCATTTTGTTGTCTTATCCTTCTTTTCTTAGACCTTCCTAGCATCCTTCTTTCTTTAGGTGGTAGTGGCTTTGTATACTGTGTTTTCTCCCACGTTTCCATACCACTTAGAGGATTTAGGTAATGCATATATGTCTTCATGTAATTATCTATCCTAAACCAACATAGAACATAATCTTTAGGTTGTTTGTTCACTTTGAAGATATCTGCCATTGCATACGGGCATGACAATCCTAATAGCTCCCATTGTCTACAACTGCAAGTCATATTGTATTCATCTACGTCAAAAGAATACAATTGCCTTACTTCAAATCTATTTCCTCCCGCAGGTATGCTATGCCAATATCTATGTTGTTCTTTGAGACTTTCAATCTTCTTCCTTATGGATGGACACATAATATCATACCAATTAACACAAGCCTCCCTCATTGAATTCATCCTTTCTATAACATTGATTATCACTTACACGACACTTGTACTTCTTCAACACCAAATTTGCCACATCAACCAATCTAATTTGGGGATTTTGCCTTATATGATGTCTAAACTCTTTTGCTATCCATTTATAGTTCATTAACTTACCTACTTGAAGTTTCTTGTACAACTATGCACATTATTCAAACTTTTCACTTGAAATGAACCCATTTTGTCAATCATAGTAGCATAAAGCCTCCAAGGGCAATTTGGTGTGATTTATACATCCTTAAGTTTTACACATTGAGGACCTTTTACATGGCCTTCTCCCACACCTTGTAAGCAGTCGAGATCTGGAGCTCCTTTCATACCAAATTGAAAAACCATTTGCTAATGCATAATGGGTTAAGCATTCATTGAGTTGTGTATGGTTTTCATACATTTCACCAACCTAGATACATGAAAACATAAACGAAATTAAAATTTGATAACAATAAAAGCAATACAGAAAGTCATATGAACATTTACCATAGGTTTCTTCAACTTCCAATTGGTTGTGAAATCATGAATTAGATACTTTGGTTTAACCCATTGATCATCCTCTATTTCTTCTACATTGGTTTGTGTATCCTCATGTGTTTGTAATGCTTGGGATAGTTGAATCATAAATTGTTGGTGCTCAAAAAGATTCTCCTCAGGAGCTTCATTATCTTCAACATTTGGAATCCCATTTTTCAAGTTAAAGTTTTTTTTTGATAATTTAATCTTTTTCTCCTTACATTTCGTAATCTCTTTAACCCCATTCTCACCTTCTGAAAGGCAATCTAATGATTTAGCATCATCTTCGCTACTATCATTCACACTGTCATTCACATCATCATTCAAATTAGAATCATTATCACATTTGTCAACATGATTCACTCTACTAGGCTCACCATATTAGCATCTAGATTATCATTATCACCTTCAACTTCTCTATCATCAAGATACATTTTTATGTCATCATCAAAATGATCTAAAAACACTGCTATTGTCCCATAAGTCAAACTAAGTGAGAAAAAGGTCTTTGTTTCATCATCACAATCAATCTTTCTAAGACCTTTACCAAATTCTAGCGTGTAACCAGGTAATAAATAATATATTGCTTATAATGGGTTTCCTGTTTCTTTCTCTAATTATTCAAACAGTTATTGAAATGTTGATTCAGGCGTGACTATTGTGATCATACTACCATTGGAGTATCTCAAAGGATCAAACAAGAAACAACCATCATACCATACTTCAAGAGTAATTGCATCCATATGTATTTTACCAACAAATATCCAACGATAACACATCAAGGAAGCATAAAACAAGTGAAATCAACAAGGATTTTTTAATACTACAGTACCTACATAATCTTCGCTAATGACAAGGGGAAATTACAAATGATTAGTAAGGAAATCATCAAAGAAACAAACAACTATACCTTCAACAATTGTTGTATTGCTCAATCGAACCTTCCTCCTTGATCAATTTCAAAGATTTTGGGAGCGAGTCTCTTGCATACAATGGCTTCGTTAGTGAGAAATTGAGAGTTTGCATGAATGAGAGTTTTTACCATTTACTTACAGAGTAAATGAAAATTTGTAACCTGCTACCGGTAAACCAAGTGACCTTTTGCATAAAATGTTCCTAAAAACAAAGTCAGTTGAATTTTTTTAAAAAGTACGTTGTGTTTGTTGTATTTTGAAGCAGTTTGCACATTAAGATTTTTAATAAAGAGTGTTAAATGCATTACATATTAGTATAGATTTTTTATTTTTTCTTCAACCAAAAAAAATTAAGATAAATAATTATGTGTGTCTAGTGATGACAGTTCTGGGTGTTATCACTACGACAGTTTAGTTATGGGTTGATTATGCTGATGTGATAGTTAGTATTGACAGTTATGAAGTTTACCACTACTAATGCTCTAAGGTCACTTTATGTTATTTAAAATCTAAGAGATTAATCATTTGATGTCAATGCTACGGTAAAGATTAGTAAATCATCAAGCTCAATACCATCTATTTTGCTTTATAATGAGGAACGGAATATGCCCCTCTTTCGGCTCTTCGTTTCTTGCTTTTTATTAGCCATGGCCACCTACATCGTCTCACCAACTATAATCTGTATCCACCATAATCTTTTTCATCACCCTCTAACACACATTCACCACTTCATACTTCTCTCTCTCTCTCCCCCCACTCTCTCACATCAATTCGTTATTTTTTCAGTTTCACATCGCAACTTTCCGTTAACCATCAGGTTGCAACCACCAACCTCCGCATTCTTCATACTTTTCTATCCCACCACTGCTAAAGAGTATAGACCAATGCCGGAAATTCGTTTCAAGAAATTTGCTACCGATTTCCGTATGTCGGCTGATACGATGGCCGCCAACTTAACTAAAACAACATTTAATACCATATCCGGGATGATTAGCTCCGTAATTATTGGTCAACCTGAACCATTGATCTTAGAGTTTATTTCACAAAATAGTAACAAAGTTTGAAAACTATTCCACCAAGGTCACTCATCTGTTATTCACAATGTGAAATAAATGGGAGAGTGATCTTAATGAAACAATCTTAAACTTAGTTGCTATTTTATAAAGTTTCCTCTTGATCTTAGATAGAGAAGAGAATTGGGAGACACAGAAGAAAGAGAAGAGAGCTAGGAGACTCTGGCAGGTGTAGGGGTGAGTAAACGGTCAGAACTGGCCCGGACTGGACCCGGTTTAGGAAAAAATAAACCGGACGGGTTAAACTAAACCGGTACCGGTTCTGGTCTTGGTGCCGGTTTTTCAGTTAAATACCCGGTTAGAACCGATACATGTTCTTATACTGTTTGTACAACTAGTTAATACCTTGAGATGAATGAATTTAAACAAAATAGTCCTCGTAGTACTTCTTCGAATATTATAAAGTAGGGTTGACGTAGAAAGTTACATATTCACATCATGCGTGGCTAAAACTTGAATGAAAACAAGTGTTCAACCTACAAAATAAATTAAAACAGAAAACAACACATGATTCATTGTAAAACATATGTTATGATTTTTTTTGAATTTGAATGGATTAGTATTAGACTATTAGGTTATTAGATTATAAAATTGTTTTGCCTTCTTAAAAAAATTTCGGTTCGGTTCCGGTTATTTACCCTGAACCGGTGGCACCTAACCGGTTTGAAATTGGAACCAAATTAGGCCATTTTTAAGAACCGATAACAGGACCGGTTGATGTTAATCGGTCCCGTTTCAGCACCGGTCCCGGTTCAGTTCGGTCCAACCGGGCCAAATGCTCACCCCTAGATAAATGTGGGTTTTATCCAATTAGAGGGGTTAATATGTAATTAAGGCCATTTTATAACCATGTTAGGGTTAAAATACGAGCATGTGCCTCATTCCACCACATTAATGTTCTAGAGGAGGCCCCTAATCCTAGAAAGAACCCTTGAGATATAAGGCAAAAAGGTGGATCTTTGAAGATTTGGTGTAAGTTTCAGAGAAGGATTACTTGGGGAGAATGTAGCTTTCATCATCTTCTTCATCTACACGTTTTCTCACAGGTAAGGTTTCGGTTTTTGAAACCCTATATTAGGTTTGGTGGTGTTTTGATGATCAAACTAGATTTACGATCTTTGGCACCATACCCTAATCTTGATGCATGGATAAGTCTTAAGGGAAGACTGGATCGGGTTTAGATTGTTCAAGAATCATTGGTATTAAACGTTTTATTATTTGTAGAGAACGCGGCTAGTTGGGTTTGAAAACGCAATGCAACAAAGTGCTTGACCGCAATGAGTTGTAGTTGTTTAGCGGAGAATACGACGTGTTAAGTTGCATGAACACAACTGTCGACCTTTTGACAAAATTGAATTATTGTATTTTGGCACTTGTTTGGACCCGTTAGTCTTTGATTAGAATTAGGGTATTGCTAGCGTTATCTAGAAGGTGCATTGATGACTTGTAGATGCTTTTGTATATGAAACCCTATTGTAGGTTACTTATGCTAGACGTGTGTTTCCTTCCGAATATATTGTTGCACTATTGTTGTATTTTGCTCTAGTTTTTGTGAGGCATTATATGGATGTAAGATGTAAGACTATTGTCAGTGTGTCGCATTAGCATTTATGGCGATGTACAACTATCAGTAGTGCCCTACTATAGCATTCAATTTGTTATGATAAGTGAACATGGATATGTATATATTATGATGTGAATATGAGTTAAAGTGTAACTATGTGAATATGTAAATGTGTGAAACTTGTATGATTATATGAAGACATAACTTTAAAAGGTGAAGGTTGTGTGAATATGGGAAGACACTACCAAGACCTTGTTGGGCATGTTAAAACCTTGTGAATATGGGAATTGGGAAGGATCGGGTAGTTCTTAAAACTGTTGTTCAAGACCTAATGATGGCTAGGCGTTAATAAGACCTAGTGGTGGCTAGACACATGTAAGACCCAGTGGTGTCTGAGCACCAACGATACATGAAGTATGTGAACTATGATATGTGATCATGGATATATGTGTGATGTGTGCATACTTGATGTGGTGTGTAAGTTGTGTATGCTCTCTAAGCTTTATGTTTATTGTTGTTATTTAACTCTTTTTCCAGAAAACTCAATGGGAAGACTCTAGAACAGTGAATACAACTCAATAATTATGTTTTCAGCAATAAAAGTCATGTTTTTGGATACCGGTATTATGTTTGAAAACTGTGTGTCTTAAATACTTTAACGGTTTTCCATCAATAGGGTGTTACAGTATGTGACAGTTTATGACTCGACCATATGTCCATATGGATGTAGAGTTTGCATATACATGTATTCCAAGTATAATCCATGTCCATCATCATTTGTTATCCCCAAATAAATACATCTATTAAAAACCCTTAAATGTCTTCTTTCATACACCAACAAGGCAACAATTACCATCTGCTAAATCGATTTGGATTCACTAAACTTTATATTCGTTCCTGAAACCTTTAAAAAAGATTTTTAATAAGTCAAACGGTCAATACTACAGTAAGATTGGGCCGAAGACATGAATGTGAAAGGAACACATTAAGACCAACCAGGTACAGGTATGTATGTATGTAAAATTCGAGTGTGTGTACATATTTGATCGCAACGTTTTGGCCTTTTTTTGTTTATCCTAAAATATATTTTAACTATTTAACACATTATTGAATATCTTTTTTTTAATATAAAGGAGTCTTAAAAGGAAAAAAATATATATAAAAAGAAGGTGGGCTGGTGCAGTCATGATTTGGGTTTTAATTAAAACCAATTAATAAGGCATTTAAACTACATTAATCGTATGGGCCCCATTGTCAGGGCCCAAATCGTACATTGGGCTTCAAAGATATTTAAATAGATAAATTAAAACTTGATGTATTAATAGGGTATAAATATAAATGTGTTAAATACTTAATAGTCGTATCAACCTTACCACTTATTAAATCTTATTAAGTACCAGTCCTAATATTTGTGTTTGGAAACTAGAAATTTCTAACAAATTTACTTAATATGAATAATACTATTAAGTAAATACTGATGTAATAATATTATTAATAATACTATTAAGTAAATATGAATATTTACTTAATACCGATGTAAATAAACGAGTGAAGTGGAATGATGAGTATTTGTTCCCCCTAATATAACTACATTCGAGTTACAATGTATACATTTTTAGTTTAAACAATGACTACGGTATGTTAAACAAAATTAGTTGAAACCGGAGTTGAAGCTCAAGCTTTTATTTAAGAATAGGAAGTTGAGAATTTTATTCGTATGAAAATGCTTGTGAAAGTAGTTGTGGGTGTAACTTAAAGGAAATATTGTTATTTTTGTCAAGATGCTATCAACCTTTTTTCAATTTCACCAATTTTCTTGTATTTTTATCATTTTTTCCATATACTATCAACCTTTTCTAATTTTACCATCTTTTTTTTTATTTTTACCAATTATATATACAAATACATTTTCAGAATTTTTACAATAAATGGATTATTAAGTTAACTATTTTTATTGTAAAACATATCATATCAACTAAGATATTTAGGTAATTTATTTAGAATTTAGATAAACCAATAAACCTTACTATTTTTATTGATAAAAAACTTTATAAATTTATTTTGTTTTTATCACACAATAACTCATATATCAGCTGAATGGCTAATCATAGCTTTACGCTATGATAAAGAAATGTATACTCAAGATTTAATTTTTTACAAAGTTAACTATTAATAGTTATGTGTTATGATTTAAAACTTTGTTCTTAAATAATACTTATGATATACATCAGTTCAATTAAAGACATGATATGAACTAAACTCATAAATTTTATATATATAGTTTCATTTAAAGTATTGTTGAGTAAAATTTGATGAGTAATTGAACACGAATTTTCAAAACATCAAAACATATATATAACACTGATGATATAAACATAAATTATTAAAAAGATATAATATGTATTTTATTATATTATCATGATATTATCTTCTATATGACAAAACATGAAAAAAAGTTATAGATAATTCTCATATTTTATTAAAAAGGTATAATATGAATTTTATTATAAAGTTTAACAAGAGTTAGAGCAAACTGGAGAGATAACACTCTAGCGCTCATGCTGCACTATCACGTAAACTTTTCCCTCTTACCACTTAACCCATCTTGTAATGGTCACTATCCATAAACCAATCTTTAAAGCTCACTTTCAACCCATCAATCATATCATTTTCACCATCTACTATAAGCACTCTTAGACCAAACGTAGCGGGTATCCCGAATGGTTTCGGGTAGATGTGGGTTGAGTGGGTTCCTTCGGGAACACCATTACTACCCTTTCGGGTTCCTTCCCTACTTTTTATTTTCGGTTTCGCCAACCCGAGAGAAATGACAGACTTTTTCATTTTTCTTTTTTTTTTTTGGTTTTTTAGTGAGAATGAGAAGAGAGAAAAATATTTGAGTTGATTGGGAAGGGTGCTACTTGGGTTTTGGGTTGATTTGGGTTGGGAAAGAAAAAGTAAAAAAACTGATGTGACATTTGGGTTGATTTGGGTTGGGTGTAAGTGCTACGCATGGCCTTACAATGTTAATATGTTATTTCTTAAAATAAGGTTATATTGTATTTATGAGTTTATTTAGAACTTTAAAAGAATGGAGAAAAAGAAAACGAGAGTGAAAACTAAAGAATAATGATTTATTTGTGGTATTTAAATAAAAATAAAGATAAATAATTTGAATTTATATTTTTAGAGTAAAATAGAAGAAAGCTTGAGATAATAAATTTAGGATGCATTTATCATAAATTTTTTGAAAATGTATATGTATAATTGGTAAAAATAAAAGAAAGTTGGCAAAATTAGAAAAAGATTGATAGTATGTCGGTAAATTGGTAAAAAACTTGAGACAAATGACAATTTTCGCTAACGTAAAAAAGTAATTTGGTTTATTAAAAAGTTTTAATACCTTTTAAAGGCTAGTTAAAGTAGCTTTTCGTTCTTTTAACCTTTAAGAGTTAAGAAATTATTTGTGCATAACAAAAATTAGTCATAATCATCAAAGTATTTTGTTTAAATAATAATACCTTTAAATATATATGTCTTAAAAAAAGAATACCTTTTAATATGTAGAAGAGAAGAATAGTTTAAAAGTTTGTTAGGATAAAATTGTAATAGTTATTATACAGAAATGAGAAATCATCTCCTCAAAGAGATTGTTTTTTTATTCAAAAAAGTTTAAGCCTCGTTCAAACAAAGCTTTTTTTGGTAATTTTATATATGCCTTTTTTAAATTGCAAAATATCTTAGGGTTTAGTTCATGAAAATGTATTTAAGTTTTCACATTTTGCTATTCAAACTTTCAAACTTACCATTTAATGTATCATGCTTTTGAAAATTACCATTTAATGTATCGGGTAACATATTCTTTAGGTAACAAGTAATTTCTTCAATTTTTTATTTTTTATTATTGCACCACACTTATTAACTATGTGTATTATCTTTAAAAGATCAAAATGCCAAAATTCAAAATAAAGAACAGGCATCAAACGTGATGAAGATACATAGTCAAAGTCAAATCTAAATCAATCACAACATGTTCACAAAATGTTTTTTCAAAGATGAAATCGCACTAACAAACCATAAGATGTTCATATCAAAGATGAATCATACCTGCAAAAACATCGATTTTGGGTGAAATATCATATGTGGTGAAAACCATCGATCGAAAATCTGATGAAACTCGAACGCTGTAGGAACCAAATCGTAGATTACACCATTAGCAACCAGTTTCAGAAACCAAAATCCGATGAAACTCGATCGATTATGAACTTAATCGAAACCCAATGAAACCCCCTGTTAAAATCATATCGCAAACCAGATCGATTGTGAACTTACTCGAAATCTTAATTAGCGAAACAAAAGCAGATGACGAATCGAAATCGTAGATGACAGATCGATGGGGAAATCGCATACCTTTAAGAACCTTAAATCGTCCCTAAGATGAAACCCAATCGAAACTGGAACTCTGGAAGCATGTTGCAGAAATCGCATGCCCAGATGAAACAAGATGAAGATGAAATTAAATCTTGAACTTGAAACTATGGTGGATATTGATTTGGGTGGATCTCGACTTGAATCTGATGAAACCAGTTGATGATAATGTTGTTATTATTAGGGTTTAGTTCATCAAAATACATCCAAGTTGTCATGTTTTGCTATTGCTATGAAAGCTGCAAGGTCATGGCCACGTCAGCTAAGTCTACACCACATAACCATCTTATTTGCTATAGCAGGTATAATACACAAAATGGTAATTTTTTTGGGAGTCTGGTACATTAAATGGTAACTTTGAATATTCGATACACACAATAGCAAAAGATGACAAGTTGGATATATTTTCGGGAACTAAACCCAATATCTTATATACTCAAGATGTTTTAAGTCATTGTACTTTATGCATCAAAAACTTTTGCATTGGATATATAAGATACTTTGCAAGTTAAGAGGGACATATATGATATTTTTCATTTTTTTTCATATAAAATTATTTATTTTCCAAAACGTGAAAGATCCGGATTTAAAAACCTCATCGCCAAACACATAGATTTAATTTAAAGTTATTTAATAATTTGGTGCATTAAAAGTTTCGGTAGTTTTTAAAGACAAGTAGCCTTTTGTTTTCTAACACTTAAAAGTTCATTTTTTTATAAATAAAAATTTAAGCAGAGTTTTTTTTTTCAAATAAAATTTATTTCTAAAAACTAAAAAATACGCATCCAAAACCTCATCGCCATACGCATAATCGTTAGTTTATTACATGTTGGACAGTGCGGCTGCACGGGTATTCTGAGAGTTATACTATAATATTTTAATATACATATATGATAAATAAATTAATAATTAATCATATTAATTAAAAAATATTCAAAATAATAATAAATACTACTAAAGCAGTCCTCTAACATTATAAGCGGTGCATAGAAAGCGAATTAAAAAGCTTTAAACTTGAGACAAGTGAATTATATATATAAAGGTAAGTAAGTTTCATTAAAATCTAGGTAAATAATTCTCTAAGTTATTAAAATATACTTTTTAGGTCCTTCATTTAAAGTACCAATAACCTAGATTCAAGTGAGGTATTAAACAATAATTCAATAAAGTTAACTTTCATTTAAATCTAGGTATATTCCACGAAAAATTCTTTTTGTTTTACCAAATTTACCTATGCTACATTAATTCTGTTTTTTAATTTACTCTCTTAATTTTAACGATTATTTTAATTTAGTAAGTATAAAGATTTAATAAGAAAATATAAATATTTCTCTTTTAGTTTCTTAGCTTCTTAGTTGATGGTATTGTTTTTAAAAGTAATAGATAAAAATTATGGGGATATTATATATTAGATATAAGTATGGGTGATAGTTTTTAACCCAAATCAATTAATTTGAGTCAAATGGTTTACTGAGTAACATTTTTAGAGTATTCAGGTTATTTATTTTACTCAAACTAGTCTAATTAAACAACTTTTAAAATTAACAATTACCGTAGTAAGTTAAAATGAACAAGCGTTAATTACCAACTACTCAAATTGGATCACCATCTTCCCCACTACCAAACAACATTATGATATCATTTTATCCACAACCGGCCACCACTGACCAACGCCATCACCACTACCACTATTCATGTCACCATTACATGTTGCAATCAGCACCACCGTCAACCATCCCCTACCTCTACTGTCACCGACCATCGCCCCACTACTACTACTTGCCAGGCACTAGCATCGACCACCGTACGCCTGCAGCCACCACCACGATCAAGAAGATGGGGGCGGCGGTGAGCATTAGTTGTGGCATGATGGGGGTAATTTTAGTTGTGATGATGGCGAACAATAGTGACGCTCAAGGGTGGTTTGTTTTTTTAAAAGGTCTTAATACATCTTAATCTGAATCAATAAGAGATATTAAGATGTAAGGGTTGTTTTTCCTTTTCATTAAGATATGAAAACCTCTTAAAACCCCTTAATAAATTATCTCTTATAACATCTTAACATAATTTATGTTTCATTATACAATAAAAAACAGACTTCTTCCTTCATTAATTCATGTCGACATCTACTTCTCCACTACTCTACATACATGAACACTTTTCACGGTCGCTGTCGGCCACCGCACGCTGTCGCAAATCTCTCTTCTATATATTTTGATTTTAATTCCTTATATTATTATGGTTTGATATTTGTTACTAAAATATTTTATTTTATAATTAGAAAAGTTTAAATTTAGTTATATATGTAAAGTTGAATATAAAATATTATAAAACAAATAATTACAACTATTCAGATATTTCAAAAAACAAACATCAAAATATAAATAAACATTCAGACGTCAGAATCACCTTTTAATGTTCAGACATAATATTTATATTCAGACTCAAAACCTCTAAACAAACAAACGACATCTTAGAGATGACAGTGCTATTATGTTAATAATAATAATAATAACAATTTTATTAATAGTAATAATTATTATTATTATAAAAAATAATTTTAATTTAAATATTTTATTCAATACTTTTTTTAAAAGTATATTTAATATTTTTTATAATGATCGTTTTTAATTTAGAATCATTTAATAATATGTTCATAATGACCCGAGCTACCATTTTTATGGCTTATGAAACTTAAGTGACGTGGATTATGAGATGGGTTTATTTCATAGCAAGTTTGAAAATCGTTTCACTAATATTACCTATGAAAAATTTCATAATGTAAAATAAAGAGATAAATCACCTTGATATAAATAACTTGTAAACTTGGTTATCATTTTGTGAATTTTCCCATGACTGTTAGAAACAAAAAAAAGATGAAATTTGTGGAGAATAAATGTAATTTCCCCTTTGACATCTACCGTAACTTCGAACACAAATTGATATGACCACCGGTATATTTTTTTATTGAACGGCTCCTAAATCTACCTCAAATTTGTCCACAACGGGACTCGAATCCATGACCTTAAGCCACGAGCTACACCAAACCTAAAGTATATAAAAACAAAAAACGAGACATATAAAACATGAAGAGTGGTTGACAATTGTATTTGTTAATTGATTTTGAGTCGAAATCGCACAAATTTACATTGTATCATAGCCAAGTCTACTTGTGGTTGGCCAAATGGTCACAAACACTCAACATAACTCATAAATATCTACGTATTAGGCGTAAATAGCCACACATAAGGAGGCGTGTTAAGTAGTGTCCCACATCGGGCAATGATGACTTTGTAATGCCTTTTTTATTGAAAATATAATGTGCTTAATAAGAATCATGAGTTATTCTATCCATTGCCAATTTATGTGGGGTCCTACAAACTTACAGATATTAATCTGTTTGAAGTCCAATTTTGTGCCTAACTTCCTTCTCGATTTAGTGATGAAAATGGTGTTGGTGTTTTCCAAACCCCTCTCTTAACACACAACATTACATTAAGACACAAAGACGTACACATATGCACTAAAAAGTAAAAACCGATCAAAATCTAGGTTTCAATCATCGAGAGAGTTTGAGAGACAGACGAGGTCAAGAGATGATGGAGGTGACTTGCAGTGATAATAGGAGTGGCTGATTGGTAAAAGTAGGGGTGAGCATAGTTCGGTTTGGTTCGGTTTTGGTATAAAACCGAAACCAAACCGAAAATTTTAGTTTTTGGAAAACCAAAACCAAAACCGTTTGGTTTTGGAGTGGTTCAG
>JAUEJL010103490.1:0-13057 GCA_032274825.1 Drosophyllum lusitanicum | reverse complement strand
AACTTTTAGAAGTCATATATAAGTTTGCTTACCATAATAGAAAAGTGAGATAAATTTGGTGCATAAATACCTTAATAAAAATATGATATTTAAGATTTTGTTACATAAAAAAATAGATATTCAAATAGCATACATACAAAGTAAAATATGTATGGGGAAATGTTAAAAGTGATGCTAGCACGATGTAACTTAGATGTTTTATCCTCACATAAATCTAATATCTAATATCTAATCTAATATACTAATTAAAAGAAAATGACTATGACATCATCATTCTTATTTATAGAAATTTTTTTATCAATTACAACATTCTATTTCATAAATTTTCTTAAAACCAACCCGATAATTAACAATCACAACCTCCTATTTTCAATATATTTACTTTCCTTATATCAAAGGTGATTATTCAAAATCGGAACTAATTTTAGATACTAAAGTTTTATAAATTTTCAAAATTTTCAAATTTCTAGGTGATTAGTTTTGGTAAACATATAATATATTTACTTTCCTTATATCAAGGGTCATTATTACTTTTTAAATATGGATGTTTATTAACTGGAGGATCGTAACTATTGTAGGCACTTAATTCTATAAACCTTGGTGCACTTCGAAATCACACATGTTGCTCTGATTTTTTTTCATTTTGATAGCTATCAATTTTGGAGAATTAACAACCCTTCTCATCATCTTCAAAGAAACTTTTATTAGGACAATCTTCAACTCCTAAGAAGAAATCACGGTTAAGAAATTCTACAAAAGACAATTATGTTCATAATATGTTTTATATTACTATGTATGTTGTATAATTTTATTTTCTGTACATGTTAGTACTCTTAAAAATCTAAAAAAATTTAAAATTGGCTTTAATCATCCCTCGTGTTTATACACGGGATATTAAACTAGTTATAGATAATAAATCATAGATTGATAAGTAAAATATAAAATTGCATGACTAATTTACCTTTCAACTAAGTTAGATTCCACTATTATTACTTAACATTTCTCCAACATATGTAGTTGTATACTTAGATAATTTATGGTGTCATTTGCAATGTTTTTTTATCTATATATTATATAAAACTAAATGTATTATTTTAGTATCTCAGTCACTTTATTAAATTCCTCTAAACAATTTTTAATTGTTAATTTACAATCCTATCCCATGTTAAATTTATCACTTAGATAATCTTATGTGTATAACAAATTTACTAATACTCTTAGTTTTAGAGTTTTATGCGATATAATTTGTTCCAAAAGCATATTTAATACTAATAACAAAAAAGAATAATAATAATAATGAAACTATAAGATATCTTATTAGATAAAATGTAATCTTATATAAATTGAAGGTGAAAAATAAAAAATTATTTATGGATGAAAAGTAAAACTTGAAAATCAAATTTAATTTATATAAATTAAAGAGTGAAAAATAAAAATGTATTAGGAGGGATAAAATAAAAATTGAAATGAATAATGATTTTTTTATAAATTGATTATAAGATGTAATAAATTAATGATGTTTACATGACGGTTAGTAACGACAGTAATAAATGCGGATAAGAATGTTAGGACTCCGTACACAAAGTGTATGATAATAAATGTTGAAGGGACATGTGTGGCACGGACGCCACACCACACGTGAAATATTAAATTGGACTTTTTGGAGTGGGGCCTACATGTCTTCATAAATTCATGTCATTAACTATGTGTCCAAACAGCCCATTATCCATACCCCATCAACTGTCACACTTGTAGTCTTTTTCTTCTTTGACTAGTTGAAAAAACAAATATGTACTGCACTGTTAGTTTTTCCCTTCAAATTCGTTTGCTTCTCCGTACCAATGATTGATTTGATTAGTTTAAAAAAAAGGTTTAAATTGATCCTGTTATCTTTTTGATTTTTGAACAGCAGGTTTTTATTTATAAAATTCAAAAAGAATAAAAAACAGGAAGGTGGTCAAGGAACCACCAACACTAGGGGAGAAATGGAAATAGAAATAGGGAAGAAATTGAAATGAGGAGAAATAGAAATGTGCGGAGAATTGGAATTGATTTCCTTGTTTGGTATCAGGAAAGAAATGAAACAGAGAAATGGTAGCTCAAGTTGCCGGACGGCGGTTGCGGCGTTGGTCGCCTTGCCGGACGTCGACGATGATGATTAGAATGCCGGAAACACATCACAACCGGACATCAACAATGATGAGTAAATATTTGGTTGTTATTTCTCTCCATTTCTCCACAATTTGAAGAGAAATGAAAATACAAAGGAAGGGGAGAAATGAAAATGGGTGGAGAAACCATTTCTCCTCCCAAAACTATAACCATTTCTCCCAAACAAGATAAAACAATTCTCCCCATTTCTTTTCTCTCTACCATACCCTCTAAAGGTTTTAGAAAAGAGCTCTATACATATAAAAATAGAAGTTTGTAACATGTGAGATTTTAAGTATTCTAATTAATCTAGATTTAAAACACTGAATTCTTTTTAAAGTTTTTTGAATAATGGTTTTACGCTGTGTTCCCGAGTTTTAGATATGAAAGAAAATAATAGAAAAGAAAATTAAGGAGAAAAAAGAAAAGAAGAGATATGATAATAGTTTTAGTTTTTCGCGTTCCCAAGTTTGAAAGAAAAGAAAAGAAGAGAAAGGGTATTGTTTTTATTTTGTGTTCCCGAGTTGGAGAGAAAGAGAAAAAAACAAGTTATATTACAATAATACCCTTATTTTCTAAAATTATTAGTTATCATTAAGGGTAATTTAGTCACTAATAAAAAATTATAAAACTTTTCCTTTCCATCCAAATCTTTCCACTTTTGGGAGGAAAGTTTAGAAGGAAAAGTTAATAAAATTTTCCTTCCAAACCCTTTCTCTTCTCTTCTTAAAAAAAACTCTAAAACATAAACTTTTTTTAATTCTTTCTTCATTCCTTTCAAATCATTTCTTTTCTCTCTAAAATAAAAATTCTGAAACACAGGGTTAGTACTTCATAAAAAATTTATTTGGAATTTGATATGCATCAGGCAAGCTAGAAAATGAGGGCTAGTCACGTGATCAAAATTGCTAAAATTGGTTCACTAACATGGGGGCAACGACAGATTAGTGAGGGTTGCATGTGTTTCTGTTGTAGTTTTCTTTTTTCACTATTTATGAATTACTATTATTATTATACTACGGGCAGAAGATGTATGCTGCTACTAGCACGTAAGTTAGGTGCTGTTACACATATTTCTTTAACAAGCAAATACAAATATGACAAAATTACCCTTCATTAAAAAATACGCGAGTGTGACAACACTTAATTTAAATGTTGCAACAACACACGTACTTTACCTTATTATTATTATCTTTATCTTTAACATATACTGAAAGAAAAGGCTCATAACATCATCAAATTATATTTGGAATATTTTTTACCAATCAAAACTCTCTATTTCATAGATGGCTTCAAATTATTTTTAGAATTTTGTTTCTTTATTTGTTATCGATATATAAATTTATTATATGTTTAAGATTTTACGTCATAAATAGTATTTATATCAACAATCCTCGTATTTATAAATTGGATATTAAGCTAGTTATGATTGTTTTAATTACAATTATCATGATTACTCCAGAAAGGTTTTGGGCTGCGAGAGGTTTTCGTCCGGACTAGTTTTGCAGCTATCTGGGTGGGCCCATAATAGTGTAAAAAAATTAATTAAAAGATAAAAAAGCTCCCGGCGAGGATCGAACTCGCGACCTTTCGCTTACGAAGCGAACGCACTACCACTATGCTACGGAAGCATTTTTTATTCTTAGTTATTTAGTATTTATTAAATAAATAACGAAAAGAAGACCACATTTTATGAAAATCTTTGACCTCCAAAACTTTGTAGAGGATGGTTATAGATTCAAAAAGTTTCATAATCATAAGAATATTATTTTAATGTGTATTTTTTATGTTGATTCAATAATCGTTTAATCATCAAAGTTTTAATTTAGTTTTATTTTAATCATCAAAGTATTTTTTAAAACGATTCTACCATAAGATTTTGAATTTGTTATGATTTAAACCTCAAATTATTTTCAAATGGCCTAAATCTTAAAGTTTTATTAAAAAAACAGATTAATTTCTCAAGTTTTGTATGGTTTTTTATTTTACCCTCTTTCTTTGATTATATATGCTAGTTTTATTAAAAACTTAATAAAACTTAAGAGATTAAAACATTTTTTAACAAAAAATTAAGGGTTAAATCATTTGAAAAAATCTTTAAGGTTTAAACAAAAATATATATAGCTTTTAGGATTAAACCATAACAAATTCAAATATTATGATAAAACCGCTTTAGAAAAATTGTTAGTTAACCGAAACTAGACTAAAAGTTTGATAGTTAAACCATTATTGACTCCATTTTTTTACTTATTGGAATAATTCTTATTTACTTGTATTTATATCAACTTGTTCTGACATGAGATAATAAGCTAATAAGTTTGATCTTACTTCATTATCAAAAAACCAAAGAAGACTTTCATAACCAATTTAAGAAAATTGAAAGAGAAAGCACTTGAATTTTAATTTGTGAAAAAGTATAAATTAGATTACATCATTTTATAGTGATTTTCTGTTTATGTAATAGATTACTAGGAAGATTATGAACGTTTTAACTTTTAGGTTCATTCCGAATATCAATGGTGCTGTGGTGACGATATTTGTGCGCGTAGACCTATTGTTGTGGTCAAAATCGTTCCATAGTGTCAGCATTATAAGCTTTTTCCTTCAAAAAGATAAACACGAAAAAAGTTAAACATGTGGTGTAAACGATATGGGGAAGGGACAAAGTAGGCTTACTGTTCGTTAAAGACAACATCTCTTGTTGTTGATGCCTTTGACCCTTGTGCTTTACTGGGAAGGCATTCCAATACAATGGCTCTTACATCTACATTTTTAAGTTGTAAGGGATTAGTATTTTATGTATAAGGGCGTGAATAGAAATTAATGATGGTGAGTAAATGATTTTTGTTTTAGAAGTCGTAAAGCATGTAAGTAATTTTAAGGTAACCCTTATACAAACTACTTGAAAATAATAAAAAAATGTAGAGGTTGGTACCTGTTTATCCATAAATAACAATCTTTTAAACGCGCCTTCCGCTTTGCTGTACTAAACATGGCCATTATGAATAAGCACAGTCCACCGTTTGTAGGCACAGGCTTTATGTCCATTGTATTTTAGATAGGTCAGTTCATTGTGCCTTATGTTGATAGGTTACGTGTTAGTTTTTGTCTTACGTAATATAATAAGGGCAAAAAAATTAATGTACATGTAAAGTAATGATGACAAGTATATGCTAATTATTATATAGGGACGTTTCTAAGATTTCTTGATAAATAATGTTCGTAGTGTCTATAGTATTACGAGTATCATAAACTGAGGGTCGGATAAGTACTTTAGCATGTGTCATTGTCTTTGCACGCGATAAGGCAACATACAATAGTCCATGAGAAAAAACGGGTTCTTTTAAGTATACGCCAACAAAGTCAAGCGTTTGCCCTTGTGCCTTATTAATTGTCATTGCAAAACATAATCTAATTGGGAATTGAAACCTTTTGAATGGGACTGTGTATTGTTCATTAGTTGGAGGTTGCAATGGAATTCTATGGATAAAGACTTGTTTACCAGCAAAGTCTCCAAAAGAGATTTTTGCATGTATAATATTGCTTTTCATGTCTTTGCATATTAATCTTGTCCCATTTCATAGTCCTTCAATAGGATTAAGATCTCTCAGCAAAATGATTGGACAATTTGGTTTCAAAACTATCCTGTGATGAGGCATACCATTTGGAGTAAGTGAATGCAAAAGGTCTTGGTATCGAGTTTGGTCATTTGGATCTAATGTTTCGTCAAAACTTATATATTCTTTTTCTGGACCGGGAAACTTTGCTATTAAAATTTCATAATCTAATCGACCAAATCATTTTTTGTGGTTAAGATAGCACGATTTGAGATGTTGGAGGTTGTCAACGTTTCAAAATGAATGCTCGGGTATACATAATTTATGAGAGCATTCAAGAGGTCCTGATGTTGTCCCAAATGGGTGTCGATAAGTATTGTTGTGGGAATGGTTACAATGTTATCATTATGCGATGAATATGTACCATTACCGATCTTCAGTAGAAGTTTAGCAAACTCGGGGTCTAATAAAGCCTTCATATTTTCTATTAAAGGCCGAGTATGCAGAGGTCCATGTTCAAGATTTTAGCATGTTCCAAAACACTAAATACTTACGTACTTTATAGTAGCTCCGGATTTGGATGGATGTCTACTTTAGGTGCCGAAAATAAAAAATAACAAATAAAATGAAGGTATGTAATACCTATGTTGTTAGCAGTAACGTGAAGGCTTCTTTTTTCACAGGAGAATGTTATTTCGACATGCCTGAAACAGACAAATAGAAATTATCATAAATAAAATGTGACAATGTAAGATATATACATTACAGGGAAGAGAACGAATAAGGAGCGTGAATCATGGGGCGGCGTTATTAATGTACATAACTTTTAAGGATGCCCACAAGAAATCACGCACATAATATGAATATATGATATTTTTTTAGATTACAGTCCATTCTTCGTTCTTTATTTACAAACAAAAGTAGACAACCCAATTGTGCCTACAACCATGTTATAAAGTTGTTTATTTTAGTCGAGTTAAAGGCCTGAAAACAAAATATTTATTTTGTGTATTACACTAATCTACAGAAAGCTATACATTTTTTTAAATGGGCAATCATGTAAAGACTTGCAGTGTGGTTATAAAAGAGATACCAATAACAAGGATTATATAGAGGTATTGCATCCAGAAAAATATTACTAATAAAAGCTATCATAGGTCTTTGAACCTACATGAATATTGTTTTAGAGTCTTCAATGTTAATATAATGAGAAAGAAAAGAATAATTTATTACACTAAATATTAAAATTAGGATACTTCATAACCTATTAACAATTTATGCCGAACTTGAAAATGAATTTATTACGGGGACTATTTATGTACATTTGCTCTATCTTTCCACCCCGCTCCACGAATTCGCCTCCTATAAAACTAAAACCAAAATCCAAAGATGACCCTCTCTTTCTCTCTCATCAAACCCTTCTCTCTCTAGAACTCGGGTCATCTTTCTACGGATCCGGGGTTTTACTCGAAGGTTTATTCAAAACCTTTTGGTGGATGTTTGATTCACCCAAATCAATTCCCTCGCTCTTTAAAATTCAAACTTCAGGTGTTAACAATAAATTTGTTTATCAAGTTTTTCAATTTCTCGGTTTTGAATTTATCGAATCACTGAAGTCCTATGCGCATACCTCTGGTAAGTTCATTTATTTTGATTCTTCATTTTATCAGATTTGCGTTGAATGTTATAAGGGCGTTACTTCATCATTGAAACAACTTCTAAATGTTATTGGAATTGAACGGATTTATTCCATGATGGATTTCAGGAATTAGGGTTTTGTTTTTTAGATTCAAAGATTTGAGATTTCGTTTGTGTTTATTGATATTTTGAAGATGTTGGAATGAAGTTGCTAATATGAGCGATGGAGGAGGTGGAGAGAGTTCAAAAGAAATTGAATCGTATTTAAAGAAGAGGAGAAGAAAAAATGATGAATTTCCACAGGCCATTGCAAGAATTGCGGTGGCCCAAGTATGTGAGAGTGTAGGTTTTCAAGGGTTTCAGCAGTCTGCACTTGATAAATTATCTGATGTTGCCTGCAAGTATATTCTTGAGATAGGGAAGACATCAAATTTCTATGCTAATTTGGCTGGTAGGACAGAATGTAATGTATTTGATGTAGTTCAAGGGTTGGAAGATTTGAGTCTATCACAGGGGTTTGTAGGAGCATCTGACAGAGATCATTGTTTGTCAGAGTCCGGGATTATCAAAGAAATTTCACAGTATGTTAATTTGTCTGAAGAAATAGGATTCGCTTACTCAGTTCCTTCTTTTCCAATAATTAAAGAACGGAAATCAACTCCGAGTTTCTTGCAAGCTGGAGAAACGCCACCTACAGACTTTATCCCCCCTTGGTTACCTAAATTTCCTGATCCAGAGACATATAACACCATACCATCAGCCATTATAGAGGATACTCAAGTGATTCCTGACAGAATTGAGCAAGAACAGAAGGTCCTTGAGCCACCATCAGTGAAACTAGAGCAACAATTGGCACATAACGAGTCTGTATTTCCTATGGTTGTTGAACAGGGAGATATTGCTGGAAGGGAGCCAGTGAATAATCCTTTCCTTGCTGTACCTCTACAGCCTGGGGAGAAAAAGATTTCCTTGGTTTCACTTCCTGCTAAACTTAAAGAAGAAGACATGGTGCGAAATCATAGTAATCATGTTTCTGAATTGGATACATTTGCTCCAACAACTCAAGTGATTCAAAACAATGGTCGTGACCTCGATAAAGGTAGTGGAATGGTTGTTGTGGAAAACAGACCTACGGTGCAAATGAGATTTCACATGGGCAAAAGGTCATTGAATACTGCAACTCGACACAATGATAAAGGAAAGGAAAAGGTTGCCTCTTGGTTTCTAAATGATGAGGCTATGGTTGAGAAAGAATCAAGAACAGAGAAACTTCCAAGGGAGCCAATGGATATCGAAGAGCATACGGGAAATGATTCGGTTGTAAATTAGGAACACTAGATTAGGTTTGTATACTAGTTTGGAATAGTACCAGCACGTGCTAGTTCCAGAGTAGTCAAAGTCAGGGAGGGACATACATCTTCTAGAGGGGAATGTTTCCACATTAACAGGTTTTCTGAGGTATGTTTGTAATTTCCATAATGACCTTTTAGTCAATGATAATTCTTTTCAATTGAAATTCTTTACTTTGCACCTGTTTGTTTTAGTTCTTTTTTTTTTTTTTTTTGTGATTGGTACTTTATAGTTGCACAAATTTTACCAAGATTTGGATTTTCAGTGCATCAGATCATCTATGGATATAGGGATTATGATAAATAGTGACTTTAATAGATTTACCAAGTAGTTATCATTGGCAACGTAATAGAAAACTTGGAAAATGACATGTCTTTTTGGGTATGTGGGTTCAAAGGCAAGTTAGCATGCATTTTGAAACTTTTACTACAATTATATAAATAGAAGTTTGTTGGTGAGAAAGAAGAAGAAAAGAGTTTCTTCTTGATTAAAAACATGATTGTTCTTTTTTATTAACATCTCCATTAATTTTTTCTTCTGCATGATTCAAAATTGAGGTAAACATGTATATTTCTGCTCAATTGCATATGTTCTAAGCAGTTTATTTCATTTTTGATCTTTACCTTAGCATTCTCGAATGAATTCTTGTACTTCTTTTCACCATTTTCCTCTTGACCCCCGCAGCAATCCATAGTTCGTTTAGATATTAAAATTTGTCATTCTGTAGACTATGTAGTTACATGCATATAATTTCTTAAGGAAAATTTGGGCCCCTTTGTTATCAGGGTAAAATAGTTTTGACCACTATACAACATCAAAGTTATTTAGTTTCTATGGTGTACTGCATGTTGTCGTGTTAAATGGGAATTTGAATTACTTTAGGTGCATATCTGCTACTGTGACATGGCAAAAGGTTTCTGCTTTGTCTATGTTGATCTTAACAACTTAACAAGGACATGCAATAAGAAGATGGGTATGAGATTTGAAGTTGATAGTAAATTCGAAATATTTCAAGTACTTATCAAAACTTTCTGCAGAGGTCTCCCCTTAAAATGTAATTCACATATAAATTGGAATCAAGTTGCTACTAGTTGTTCACAACTTCACAACCATTAATTACACCTAAGTTTGCTATTGGTTGAATAAGAGGGTCGCTGTTGATTTGTTGCATCTGTTGGGGGCACTGACCTGATAAGAAAAGCAGAAGAAGCTACTATGGTTTAATTACTCACCCGCACAAGTGCACAACCTTCACAGTCTTATCCCATCACCTTCAATTGCTGAGACAGTGGCGATAATTTTTGTGGTGTATATAAGAATTTCCTGCAGGAATTAAGTATTAAGGGCACGGTGATCGGCGCTTCGTTCAAAGAAGCGGTCAATCATCATTGAATGTCTTACTTGAAAATTTGTGTTGAAACAGCCACCCTAATCCAGCTTATGAATGAATTCTCAGTCTTTCATCACGAAATGGTAAAACCCTTCAAACCCAAATCTGATTAGTAAGATTGCTTCCACCAATTTGTTTTCTCTGACGTCTTTCCTCATCAAGGTAATGGCACTATATATTTCTATCTCATTCTTCTGTCTTATGTCTTATTATCGTTTAAACGGTTTGATTTGTCGCAAACCAATTGTTTGATGTAATGTCTACAAAAAAGGGATATTCACTAAAGAAGAGAAATATATTTTGATTATAAGAAACAATGATACGTGTTTGATTGTTTGAACTTTTTTTGTTTTATTTAGGTTGTGATTTTGATTGTTGGAACTTTGTAGGGATTAGGATGATGATAACTTGGTTATTGTAGAAGAATGTTTTGAAGATTTAGAGTTCAGATTACTCTTTCAACATATGATGCAGTGCACATTTTGTTTTTACAGTCTTTTGAATATAGAAAGTGAAAGCAATAGTTTTTGACATATCAAATTCAATTCGGTTGAGAATTTTGACAGTCATTGTTTTTGTTTTTCACACAGATGGAAGAAATTCACACCCACCAAGCTACCAGCTGGTATTAGTTTTTTCAATCTTTTTCGATATGCTGATTTAATGTTTGATTCTATTGAATCAAATGGATGAAGCAAATGTTCTGCTGTAGTCTAAAATGTGTGTATATAACCCCTATATGCCTTTACTTATTGTAATAAACTATTCTATTTTTTTTTGGTAAAGTAATACTTGATCCTTTTATTATTATTAAAATGATGTCACATAGATACACATTGAGGTGAAGATTATAGAAAATAGAATAGTAGTACCTATTTTATTTAAATACCAATTGCTATAGATGGAAGGAATAAAGCATAAGTTACAAGTGTGAATTCTTATCCATGTTTACAATGTTACAAATGGATTTTTCTTTTACTTTTGATCCTTAAAATTTCTGTTATTTTAATAGTTGCTGCTTGACTGAACTGCTAAACTTCATCAAAATAATCCTCATGTCAAAGTCTGATATTGCTATCAGGTATCTGCTTTATATCTTCAGCCATGATCATAGAGAGAAAAAGCATCTCTTAAGTAGATATTACAATTTATGTAGATACAATTGCAAGTCTTAGTTGTTTCTTGCATTTGTTTTAAAGTTTAAACATATAGCTTTCACCTGATGAAATGGAAAGATGAGAACCTGTTGGAGTAGGAAATAATTGATATACTAAACCAACTTCAATGTTTGTTTTGATGCAAGTGTGTGATATCTGCCAAAAACATTTTTTAGTGCTACAATGTATTGTTTAGTTTGGGCTACGACGAAAATCTTTTTAACAGACTAACAGTAATGTTTTCGAGTGCGGAAATGAATAAATCATTACATAATACATACCCTTACAGGTAAGATATATGAACAATATCAGCCGCTAAAGAAAGCAAACATAGACTATTGAACCTGGGAAACTACAGCAGTTACCTATACTAGAACAAAACTTACTTTCAACTTATTACTTCAAGAAAACATATTTGTGAATTAGCTATATATAACATTACAATGAAAAGATAAGAAATATATTGGGCCGACTTAGACCGTCAGACTGGACCTACTTTTGACCAACTTGAGTCCTCGCTCAGACCGTTTAAGATCTTTTGAGTTAGATCAGGTTCGAGACCGGCCGATCTGGGATTCATCCTGTTCTAGACTCAAATTCCGAAACTAGTTTGGACCGATTTAAATGCCAATCCCTACCGTCATAGTTATTTTGAAACAAAACTCTAGTTTTGAAAATTGGTCATCCAATGATAGCCCATGGTTGAGATGATTATTCGGATGCAAATCATCTCCGAGGCCTCATTCCGTCTTGTTAAAGGTGCTACTACAAGGGATTTCTAGCTAGCTCTGAAAAAGATTATGTTTGTATACATCATCCTCGGAGTACTCTTAAAAACAATTGTTTTTAGTGCATAACAATAAAAATAGTCTATGTATCCTTGTGGTTAGTTGAAAACAACCATCGGACTGGAATTGAGGTAAAATAGAGATTCTTTCGTAATCTTCCTAATAAGAGAGGGGCCCCAAGCGGGAATGCCGATTCCCTAGCCAACATAGGCAAACGGATCAAAGACAAGGATCTTGTTATGATTATGTAGTCGTCCTTCATGATGAAAACGATGGTCTTGAAATAACCTTTCTTTTTGGAAAAGCGGTCTTAAAACAACCATTACTAACCCTTAATGTGTCGCTTTGTTCTATGAAGTATGAAGTATGGCTTCATGCTTGAGAAAATATGTGCTTCAAGTCTCTCTGCGGCTCCGCCGCCACTCACTCTTCACCCATATTGTTGGTGAGTCACTTGCATCCGGCTGTCGACTATCATTGATACGTGCTTCACTAGTTGGTCTACCTTTCGGTGAGAACACTCATCTTGCTACTCAACAATAAATGACAAATAAATAAATATAAAGCATTGTTAATACTTGATTTTCTACAAAAAAAATAAAAATAAATACATATAAATAAAATAAAAGGACACTTGCGTTGCGTTAGCCAATCACGTATTTATAAAGCATGGTTAATTTTAACATTTTGAAGTTTATCCTTTGTAGTGTATTGTTGTCCTCCCATGGACACTTAGATATCTCCTCTACAAAACAAAGCTCTTGTGCTTATCGCCTTATCCATTTGGTTATCCAAGTGCAATTGGATCCATGTTTGTTTTCTGCTGGTGTTTGCTTTTTCATTTTATGAATATATGGATTTTGTTGACCAAGATCGTACTTTCAAATCTAGTATTACTTCAGTTCATACTATGGATGGCTATAAATCCCGAACCCGATTAAGTTCGGGTCAGGTCAGTTATGTTATTTTGGGTTGGGGATCCTAGAAAATTTCGGAGATTTCTTTGGGTGCGGTACCGGAACAAGG
>JAUEJL010103479.1:0-13060 GCA_032274825.1 Drosophyllum lusitanicum | reverse complement strand
CCCCCCCCCCCCCCCCCCCCCCCCCCCGCCCCAAATTTACAAAGCATCCCCTACGGCTATACTATTGTCACAATAAATTGGATCTCAAATGAACTCTCTCTCTATACACACACAAACTACAAGTATGACAACCATGATTCATGCTATTTTTGCTAATTATGTTGCGAACTAAATCTTGTAATACTTGAATAGTTATGTGAAGTTTTGCATGTTTTAACCTGTTGTTTTGTGAAATATTTTATAGAAAAGTATAAGACCATGGATGTCACTGATATTGTGGAGGAGGATGAAGAGGCATTTTTGAAAGGCTCTGTCGAAAGTTTTTCTCATATGAGACATAAAACTGTATTGCAAGATGATTTGTTGACGCTACATGAGGATAAAGATAATGTAGATCTCCCAAAAGTCGGGGTTGCTGATGAGCAGAAGAAAGGCTATTTGACAATGTTGAATGAAAATATACCGTTAGATTCGTCTCTAAGAAAGAATGGATCTTTTTATGACGATGACTGTTTACCTCTTGACCAGCAAGACTGGGAAAGTAGAATAATTTTTGATAATTCTCCATGTTTAAGTGAAATTTCTGGTGAAAGTGATATCTCTGAACCTGAGTCTGACTCACTGAGTGCGAGAGTGAAGTTGCATACTCGGGTTGAGTTAAAAGAAGACGAGCAACTCTTCTCAAAATCTCACTCAAAAGGTGCTGAGTTGGAATCCCATGAAGATCATGGTTTTTATCGTGTCTCTATAGAACCATTTGCTTCAAGAAAATCTCCAAAATCACACACTTGTTCAGAAGAAACTGTTTATCATCCCCAACTTTTGAGGTTAGAATCCCGGTTGGAAACAAATGACACAGATCATTTAGATGGTAAAAGAAATTCCACTATTGAAAGTGATACCATTAGCCGATTTAACAAGCTTACTTTACGCAATAAAGATTTGCTGGATGGATCTTGGATGGAAAGAATAGTTTGGGAGCCAAATCAATTGGTTTCAAAGCCGAAATTACTTCTTGATCTTCAAGATGAACAGATGCTTTTTGAAATTTTAGATAACAAGGATGGCGAGCATCTTCAGCTTCATGCTGGAGCCATGATCACAACCCTTTGTGCTGGTGGTGATTCCACGGAAATACATGGTTATGGAGGGAGATTTAATATTTCTAATGATAAATTCTATTCAAACAGAAAATCTTCCCAGCAGCAGCTGAAATCACATTCAAAAAAACGTGCAGCACATGGTGTTAAAGTGTTGCATTCAATACCTGCACTTAAGCTTCAGACAATGAAAGCCAAGCTTAGCAAGTAAGTACAAAATCATTTGGTTGATAATTCACATAATTTGTTCGTTTTCTTTTCTTTTTTTGTGGGTAGCTATTGGACTATAGATCAGCTATTGACTTTCTATTATGTTTACAGTAAAGACATAGCGTATTTTCATCGACCAAAAGCTTTATGGTATCCGCATGAAAATGTAGTTGCTCTCAAGGAACAAGGAAAGCTGCTTACAACAGGTTCAATGAAGATTGTATTGAAAAGCTTGGGAGGAAAAGGCAGCAAGCTTCATGTAGATGCTGAGGAGACAATTTTATCTGTCAAAGGAAAAGCCACCAAGAAGCTTGGTTAGTCTAATCTCTCTCTCTTTCTCCCCTGGGAATTTTGTATATTTGTGTATCACAGTTTGTGCACAACCTAAAAAGTATAATGCTACACCTTTTTTTTGGGGGGTAGATTTTAAACCATCTGAGCCTGTGAAAATAATATACTCGGGAAAGGATCTTGAAGATGAAAAATCTCTTGCGGAGCAAGATGTTAGACCGAATTCTTTACTGCATCTTGTTCGTACAAGAATACATTTGTTACCAAGAGCTCAAAAGCTTCCTGGTGAGAACAAATCCTTGCGTCCTCCTGGTGCTTTTAAGAAGAAATCAGATCTTTCAGCAAGAGATGGCCATGTATTTTTGATGGAGTAAGTGCTTTAATTATTCAATTTTTATTCTTTTTAGTTTTTGTCATACATTTAATAGAGGGATTATTTGCAAGTGACTAAGTTAGAAGCCTGTTGGAAACAAAGGAGAAGTTAAATTGGCATTTAGTAAGTATAGACTATAGAGTATAGTATCATATATTTTAATGAAGCTATAATGTGTGGTTATACCTTGTGGAGTCCCCATAGGCCCATACATGTGCATTCCGGAGTATCACATCTTTTGCATACGTTTGGTATCTAGTACTTCGGGCAGGGACCACAAAGATTTCCAAATCGCTTCGTCATCTGTTATAGCCTTGGTGCTAACTGCTAAAAAAACTAGTTTGATATACTCAGCTATTTTAATTAAAGGGGATGATGTATAAGGAGGCAACCCAGCTATTTAACTTTTGTCATGAGGCTGAGTCTATCTTTCACCTCATTTGTTTCTATTTGCCTCAGAAGAAATTTTCATTTGTTGAAAGTAACTTAAATTCATAGATAAGCATTACCAAAATGTTTTTTGTGGTGAAGGGTTGAACCGGACAAACCATTTGGATATCTTTTGACTTCCTTAGTTCTTTTTTGTTTGAAGGGTAGAAAAACAAATAAGAAAAGAAGCTCCCTTGTTTCCGCCGCTTGCGAATTTTTTTCAGTTGTATCTCTAGTAATGCTTTGAATATATGAATTGTCAACCTCGAAAGATGAGGAAATAAACTGATTTAACTTAAAACTGGAGAAAGATGGAAGTGCAGATTAGTGGAATTTAATAGCATCTTTCTTTATTTGTATTGTTATCATCGAATATGATACAATATGTTTTTTATCCTCACATTTTTTTACCCACATCTGAAATTTCTGCTTGCTATAACTTTTTCTAAGACAGAAACCTGATACACATATGTATGTATGTATGCATATGTGTGTATTTGTATTTGTAACCCTGCTAATGAATTGCTGTTCTATCTTATGCCATGTAACTTTAGTAGTTCGACACCACTTACTAAGTTCCGTAATTTCTTGTCTGTGTGAACAATTTGCTATCAGATTTATGGGCTATGCTTTATAATGAAATGAAGGTGAACCAACAGAGTACTCAAGTTTGAAGAAGTCATGTAATATTAATCCTGGATTGGGATATTCAGAAGACGGGTCCTAGCGTCTAGATTAGATATCTAAATAAGTTTCTGTAGTGTTCTCAAAGTATTCTAGGTATCTTCCTTGTGAACATGTTAAAATTTCTCATTGTGTTTTTTTTCTTCCAAATCACTTGTATAAAGAAAATGTATTTGAATGCAAACAAGCCCTTAAGGACCACGTAGTCCTAAAAAAGGAAGTCTTGTAAACTAAGAGATCCTTAGTTTCCTTTACTTCAATTTTTTATTAGCAGTAGTTTATTTGAGTTATGATTTCTAGTTCTATCAGGTCTAGGTGTAGCATATGCCCTGAAACCTAGATCTGATATTTGTATGTTCATTGATGTTATCTCCCTACATAATAAATGGTGGGCTGAAAACAGTTTTAAGAAATAGTTCAGGTCCCGAGAGGACAGTTTCTTACTTTCTTCGAATGTAATGAGAGTCTCAAGTCTGTCCTCCTTTAAAGAACATACATTAATACAGCTCGTATATGATTAATCAGAGAGTTAGTACCACAAATGGATGTTATTTTTCATAATCGTGGTCTGGCTGCTTTTCTCTCTGGTCTTTAGAAGAATATCTTTCTGTATTTGTGTTATAAAGATGTTATGTCAATCAAGTATTTGTTATCTTAATTTCGTGCAGCTCGCCTGTCTTCATTCATATTTACTTGGTGTTTATTGCTATCATATACTTTCAGGTATTGTGAGGAAAGGCCTTTACTCCTTGGAAATACTGGAATGGGTGCTCGTTTGTGCACTTACTACCAAAAATCAAGTCCTGTCGATCAAACGGGCAATCAATTGCGAAGTGGGCCTAACAATTTGGGAAACATCCTCACACTTGATCCGGCTGATAAATCCCCTTTTTTAGGAGATATAAAGGCTGGTTCAACCCAATCGTGTCTTGAAACGAATATGTATAGAGCTCCAATATATCCACATAAGGTCTCATCTACCGACTATTTACTTATTCGCTCTGCAAAGGGAAAGCTCTCCTTAAGACGCATTGATCGGATTTATGTTGTTGGTCAACAGGTTTTCTTTTCCCAAACCCCTCTTGATTTTTGCATCTCGAATGTTTCTATAGTTAGAACCAAACATCCCTTTTTTATGTCTTTTGTCTTGCTGTAGTAGATTGGATGAAAAGACCATTTTTTTTGAGGTTGTCCATTTCTTATTTGTAGTATACTGACTAGAAGTGGCCCATTACCTATAAATGGATTGATTTGGGGTATGCTTTATCTCTAACGTGTCAAATGGGGAGACAAAAAAGTTTGTTTTAAAAAAATCAGGTCATACGGGTCAAATGTTGCTGAAGAAATTTTAGACTATTGCCGATAATATAATTTTATATCGTATTTGAGACACTAGTTAATCTTAAAAAAGTTGAGAAAAATTTGGGAAAAAAGCAAACTATTCGGGTCAACACAATCCGACTCGTATGAAAACATACCCGTTTTGACGTTTTACCCCGATCCACCCATTTTTCCTTCTAAGTCTTACTTGGTGTAATTTCTTTAGTGCGTATTCTTAAAAACTTGGATATTTTCTGTGGTTTTTTTGGGCACAGGAGCCTCACATGGAGGTAATGTCCCCTGTGTCAAAAGGGGTTCAGATGTATAATATGAATAGGCTTCTGGTTTATATGTATCGTGAGTTTCGTGCATGTCAAAAACGTGGGTTGGTGCCTGCTATCCGGGCAAATGAGCTATCAGCACAGTTTGCAAATGTGGCTGAAGTTTCTTTAAGGAAAAGATTAAAGATGTTCTGTGATTTTCAGGTGAGTGGTGATGCATATGTATTGGGGGTAATATTCATTACATGAATAATCAAAGATATATGGTTTCTTGCAACCACTCCACTAATCTGTTTATGTTAACCACCAGAGGGGTTCATGGGTTATGAAGCGAAATTTTCGTATTCCTTTGGAGGAGGAGCTTAGAAGAATGGTTACACCCGAAAATGTATGTTTTACTTTTCTTTCTATTGAGCTTTTGTTGTTTGACTGTGAATAACCCAATGCAGCATTTGAAGCTTAAGCTTAGGTTTGCATAACTTGGAAGGTTTGTAGTAAACTTGTCCATATTTGAATAGGGGTTAATGTATGAATAGGCCACCCAAGTACTGAAATTTAAAAAGTTTTCATGAAGGCCACTCAAACCCAAGTATCATTTTATTTCATTTATACCTGTTATGGTAAAAGAGTTGCCAGAAACATATAAAATGACAAAACAGTAGTAAACTTTAAGGTTTTGTTATATTCTGAGTTACATGAACAACAAAATTATATCTTCTGAAAATCCATTTTGAATTGATTTGTTGATATTTCTCTCGTTTTGCCAACTTTGTATGTGAGAAAAGCTTTAAAAATAGGGGTATATTATTACGTTACAAATCTCTGACAAATTTGCGTGTTTTTGTCTGGAATTGGTTTATTCAAGGAAGCTAAATTGATACTTGGGTGGCCTATTTATAGATTATCCCAAATAAGTGCAGACAAATATTTTTCCATGTTAACATTAATTTATACTTGTGTTAATAACACGCCATAGGTTTTTTCTCCCTTTTTTTATTTTGGCTCATGGCCCCTGTATGTAATGTTGTCAACTGATACGTATTGTGTTCAACTAATAATATTTTTAATTAGTTTATGAATTATGTTTTGTTGGTGTTAGGTGTGTGCTTTTGAAAGCATGCTAGCTGGCATGTATAGGCTAAAACGTTTGGGCATCAGTATGACCCATCCAGCTGGTCTCTCCTCTGCAATGAATCAACTGCCTGATGAAGCAATTGCTTTAGCTGCTGCATCCCACATTGAGAGAGAATTGCAAATAACCCCCTGGAACTTAAGCAGCAACTTTGTTGCATGTACAAATCAGGTAAATTACAGTGTTGTGTGACAGAGAGATTAATGAATATGTATGATATAATCCGGATATTTGTTAATAATATTTGAAGATATGTATTATTACATAAGATTTGTTAGTTAGCATTTATTATTTAGATAGAATTTATTTTAGATAAGGATTAGGAGTTAGTGTTATTTTAGGATTAGATTACTCTTATTCATTATAAATAGGTGCTTTAGGGTTGTAATTTGATTATGCAGAACTGATTGGTGGTTTTTTATTTCATTGGAGTGTTGGTTTACCCCTCAAAAGTAAACTATAGGACAGCCGATCGACCTCTCGAAAGTTGATTATTCTATCTTTCTTTCTGATTTCCAGTTTGATTCATGTCGATGTATGTCAAAAACAATATGGGTTTTTTTGGAAAAGCATATATAATACGGATCATCTGACATGATATTTTGTGCAGGATAGAGGAAATATTGAGAGGTTGGAGATTACTGGTGTCGGAGATCCATCTGGTAGAGGTTTGGGATTTAGTTATGTGCGCACGGCTCCCAAGGCCCCAGTGTCAAATGCAGTAGCAAAAAAAAAAGTAGCTATAAATCGTGGCGGGATTACGGTTACGGGAACAGATGCTGATCTTCGAAGATTAAGCATGAAAGCAGCACGGGAGGTTTGCGACTTATTTCTAGATATTGCAATAGATCACTTTTTGTAATATGTGATTATGTGATGTATATAACAGTACAAGATAGTGGAAATCTAATAATACGTGGCGCGGAGATATTTATTTGAATTTACTGCTTGAAGTTGTAATAATCAATCATCCTTTAAGATATCAAGTGTTTGACAGATTTATTTTAATATAAGGAAACGATAGATAACATAAAGCGTGTTATATAAGGGGTATTTGGCATTGCGATTTAAAAGTGATTTGGGAAAAAAAAATCAAAATTATATGAGGTGTTTGGCATTAATTATGATTGTTTAAGGTTTATATGTTAAATAGGAACCTTAAGTAATAAGGTAATCGGAAACTTTTGTTGGGCTGATTAGTAATAATCAAGATCAGTTTCAAGATACTGAGACACTAGAAACTGATTATATTCTATTTGAAAACATAGATCATTACTTTCAAATATAGTATATGCTGCTTTATAAAATATTAAAGCGTATAGATTTTCTTAACCAATAAATATGGTCACTATTCAACAGGTTCTCGTTAAGTTCAATGTTCCGGAGCAGCAGATTGCAAAACTTACAAGATGGCATCGGATTGCAATGATCCGAAAGCTTTCTAGTGAACAGGCTGCATCTGGAGTAAAAGTTGATCCATCTACCATCAGCAAGTATGCACGTGGCCAAAGAATGTCATTTTTGCAGCTTCAACAACAAACCAGAGAAAAATGCCAAGAAATTTGGGACCGACAAGTTCAAAATCTTTCTGCTGTGGATGGCGAAGAAAACGAAAGTGATACCGAAGCAAATAGCGACCTGGATTCATTTGCAGGGGATCTTGAGAATTTGTTGGATGCAGAAGAATTTGATGACGGAGAAGATGACTCGAATAATGAAAATTTAGTTGGTGTTAAGGGGATTAAAATGAGACGGTTGCCTTCCCAAGCTCAGGCACAAGTGGAAAATGAAGACGAAGCTGCTGAAGCAGCAGAGCTATGCAGAATGTTAATGGATGGTACATATTCCTGCCACTCGGGGGGGTGTCATGTTAAAATGGGTCATTTTAAGTATGTCATGCAACGGGCTGAGTCGGGTTAAAGTTTAAATGGTTTGTTTTATTTTTTAAATAAATAATCATTGTGTTAATTATGATCGCAAAAACAGTGATATTAGAATAATAATAATAATCTTACTTATGGATAAGGAGGTTGTATGAGTTAAAATTGGACTTTGGGTGACTCTCAACTCATGTGCCTTGTTCCCCCTTTTAGCTGTGTTTTTCTTTTACTTGATCCATTTGAGATAAAAACACAACCCAAATCGGTCCATTCGTTAGTAATGAATACTACCCCCATTATTATTTGACATTTGAGTTAAAAACTGACCGATACTGAATGTCAAAGTGATGTTATTTATATATTTCCAGATCACTATAAAGTTGATACCTACAATAATAGTCTAATACAAATGCAGTGAGGTATGGAGACAATATGTGAATACTATATGTCAAATTATCAATTGGAAAGAGCTAGGTTTGACCTTAAAAATTCATGTTCAAAGTTTTTGCTCTTCGTATTGGCAAAATGGCTGACATTGGAGTGTTCAACAGATGACGATGCCGAGCGGAAGAAGAAAAAGGTCAAATCAGTAGACATGGGATTGGTTCCGATGATGCAGCAGCAGCAGCTAAATCATAAGGAGAGGTTGAAAGCAATTAACAGAGCTGTGAAGCCAATACCTGGTATTACCCAACCTGATGGATCGTTTTCTATAAATGAGAATGCAGTGAAATCATCAAAAGATGTACGTTTCTTTACTTGATCTTCAGTTATATGTATATATATAGGAGAGTTCATTTTAGAGCTGTTATTACGAGAACTGCGAGAAACAATCTTGGCTCTTGGTTAAAATAAATCAATGACTAATAATGCTAGTGGCTCATTAATGCGCTCATTAATACCCGATTCAAACCTCACTCATTAATCAAGGTCCACCCGGATGCAATTCACGGTTGGATAAATATATATTATATAATTGAGCTATTAATGTGTCATTAATGGTGGTCACAATTGGTACTAGTGGTTCTCGCAATAACAATGATTCTCAAAATGAACTTCCCTCTATATAGGTGAAGGTTCCATTGAGAACCAGTTTTAATGCGAGAACCGCGAGAACCTATGCTATATAGTCAAAATCATCTATAATTTCATTGAATTCATGATTATGCATCATATTTACATTGTGTTCAGAGTTTTATTTAAAGAATTTGGAAGGAAGGGGAAGGAATTAAAAGAAATTTGTGTTCCCGAGTTTTTTTAGTAAGAAATGAGGAAGGATTTGAAAGGAAAAGTTCATTAACTTTCTATACTAAACTTTCATCCCAATACTGGGAAGATTTGGATGGAAAAGAAAGGAAAGGAAAAGTTTTATTATTTTTCATTAGTGACTAAATTACCCCCAATACAACTAATAATCTTAGAAAATAAGGGTATTATTGTAATATAACTCTTTTTTTCTTTCTCTCCGACTCGGGAACACAAAATAAAAACCATGTTCTTTCACTTATTTTCTTTTCTTTCAAACTTGGGACCATGAAAACCTAAAACTATTATCATTTTTCTTCTTTTCTTTTCTCTCCTTAATTTTCTTTTCTTTTCCTTCATATCTAAAACCTGAATAACACAACGTTAGAGTGTTTTTTGAGTTTTCAAGAGAATTTGGGTTGAAAAATTTGAAAAAACCCGCATACCTATAAAAATTCATTTAGTGCATGTTGCATTTTTTTGAAATTTTTTTATGTTTTCATGAATTTCTCATCATTCTTCGACGAAAATGGTCTGAAAAGTTATGGAATGCTATAATTAAGTTGCATAATCACAACTAATGATTTTATAGATGAATTTGACTATATTGCATAGGTTCTCAGGTTTCTTGCAATAAAACCGGTTCTCAATGGAATCTTCCCATATATATAGGGAAGTTCCATTTAGAACCAATTTTATAGCGAGAACCGGGAAAACCTATGCAATATAGTTTAATTCATTTATATGGGGGAGAGCTCTTTAATGGCTCACTAATGACTAATTAATATGGGTATTTTGGGAAAATCAAGCCTCATGAAGTTATGACTCATCCAGTCTGACGCAATTTTTTAATGTGAGAACCACGATAACCAGTTGTAACCACCATTAATAACTCATTAACAGGAGTATTTTGGTCATTTATATATTTACCCAACCGTGAATTGCGTGTGGCTTGATGAGTCATTACTTAATGAGACTTGATTTTCCCAAATTATCCCTATTAATGAGCATTAATGAGGGCCTAGTAATGAGTCAGTAATGAGCCATTGATTTAATTTAATCAATGGCCAAGATTGGTTTTCTCGGTTCTCGTAATGGGAACGGTTCTCAAATGAACCTTCCCATATATATATATATATATATATGTTTGTATGTATATGTGTATAAAACTTTGTATGTATGTGTTATTGTGTTCTAGTTTATAATGTTAGGATCAAATGAGAAGTTAAATAATCATGTAAAGCCGAAAGCGTGAGGAGACTTTGATTCACTTAATTTATAACTTTGATTCCTAATTTTTACTAAACTTGGAGAGCCTTTTTATTTGGTCTTGGAAACACACTAAAAATTTATTACTTTGATTCCTAATTTTTATTATACTTTGAAGAACCTTTTTATATGGTCTTGATCACACCTAGTGCCTATTTTTCCATGCGCACACACATATGGACACGATGACACACACACACACACACATATATATATATATATATATTCAAATAAGAACTATTTTTCGTACGAGAAGTGCAAGAACCAATCGTAACCCTTGATTAAACAGCTAAGAATTTTTGGCGACTCATTAATAGCGCAATAATGATGCATTAATGAGGGGTATTTTGGGAAAACCAAGTCTCGCAAATTAATGACAGCTCACCCAAACACAATTCACGGTCGGGTAAATATATAAATGACCAAAATACACCTATTAATGGGTCAATAATGGTGTTACAAACGGTTCTTGCAGTTCTCGTACGCAAAACTGTTCTTGATTGAACTTTTCCTTGTATATATATATATATACACATGCATGTGTGTATGATAAAGAGTACTACAATTATAGAGCTCCATAAGATATTGTATTATATTTTTTTCTGAAAGGCAAAATTTTATTATACAGTTGATAGATTTTACAAATCCCCCTTCCTACAAGATATAGGGGGGAAACAATAACTTACAAATGTGACCTCCAGTGTATCTTCTATCAAACTGTTGATACTACCATACAAGACGAAACCTACTCTTTAGCAATGTCAAATGGGCTCATAAGCCACGTTGACCATGAAGCCCTTTTCCACTTTTTATTTCTTGATTTGAACCACCGGAGCGCCATTAATTTGATATCGAAAATCAACTCGTCTTCTATCAACTTCATGTCTTGAAATATTAGTTGATTTCGCTTTTTCCATAGAAGAAAACCAGTAATTCTTACTATTGAATCCCAGATGCCAAATTGTGTCGCATTCAATGAAGAAGACCCGTTAAGAGCGATTTCTTTGAAGTCGCTTCTTTTGTTGAATTGTATGTTCCACCACACGTGAATTTCGTTCCATATCTTTTTCGATTTTGAGCATTGGAATAACAAATGAAGTGTAGATTCATTTTCAGACTCGCATAGGGGGCATAAAATAGAGGGGATGTCTATTCCCTTATTTGCCAAATTGACTTGTACCGGTAGATGATCTTGATCAGCTCTCCATGCAAAAATTTGTACCTTTTTTGGAAGGATCTTGAACCAGAACGTTTCTGTAGACGGGCCGTTACTTGTGATGATGGATTCCTCTAACTTGTTCCTGAATTTTTTGACATTGTAAGAGTTGTCCTCATTTAAGCTCCAAATCTATCAGGTTTGTTAGCTTGTAAGGATACAGAAGATAAAGTCTCTCTTAGCCTGTTTAGTTCATCAAGACCCCTACCAGCCAATCTTTCGGATATTTCAATATTCCAAATCCATTCAAAGCCAACCCAAGCACCCAGTTCCCCTACCAAGGCATTTTTGTTTGGTATTCTATTGAATACACGTGGGAATTGTTCTTCTAAAGATGATATTGTATTATATTACTCTATTATTATTGTTATTATATATTTCCTTATTTCAATTATATATATATTTCATTAATTTTAATATTTTATTTTAAATTGATGTATTATACTATTATCGATTTATCTAAGGGGTTGTTTTTCTGAAAAAGGTCTTGATACATCTTAATCTGATTCAATAGGAGGTTTTAAGATTTGATGGCTGTTTTTTTTCATTAAGATTTGAAAACCCAAATGAATTAGATGTATAATTACCAATTATAACATCTTAATAGATTTCATGCTTCATTCTCCTATAACAACTAGACTCCTTCCTTCACTGATTCACGTGAACCTCTCCTCTACTCCTCTACATACATGGCCTTTTTCTTTGGTACCATGTACGCCACCCTTCACTGTCCTCACAGTCGCCACCCGACCTCCATACACCACCACGCATCTCTCCTCCCTATAGTTTGGTTTTGATTTACTATATTATTATGGCTTGATTTTTATTATTATAATATTTTTTGTATAATTAGAAAAATATAAATTCATTTACAAAGTAACAATTAAACATATAGCTGCAAACATTTAGTTGTTCTAAAAAACAAACAGCAAAATAAGAATGAACATTAAGACGTCTAAAGGATTGAGACCTTAAATGACGATGGCTTACTATGAGAGTACGAGTATATTGCAAATAAAATATATACAAAGAATTGTATATAAAAACTATTTGCACACCGACTTACTCACCTAAATATATACACACCCATAAGAAACACACATATGTAGATGAATAAAGGATGATAGATGCTTCACCTCTCTTACGCGATGCTGTGAATTGTCTCATTTGGACCTTAGACGTAGCCAAACTGTCGAAGTTTTGTTCTCTTAATTTTACGGGGATAGGCGCTATCCTAGCTAAGACCTGAAAACACTATTTGGTATTTTGTGTGCTAAGGTCTTCCCTCAAGTCCACCTTAGCATCCTCATTTTGCCACTTCAATCTTTCTCTCTAGCGCTTTTTACAGCAAACACTTCGCCTTGTACAACATAGTTGGCCTGTACGCCGACCTATAGAATCAACTTCAACGTATATGTTTTTGTCACACTGGTCTCCTATGGTCGCTCTTGTTAGGTTAAACGTTACACACACACACAAAAGTAAAACCAAAGACAAATAAAGAACACAAGAGATTTTACGTGGTTCGGTCAATATTGCTATTAACCTACGTTCACGGGCGGCAACTAGGGTTTGTATTATATTAAGGTGCTCAAAGAAATACAGGTACAATGAGATATATTTATAGGCA